>JZLH01S0438180.1:110784-121430 GCA_001188425.1 Eucidaris tribuloides
GCCAAGTTTTTAAGCTATCCGGCCCAGGGCCCGATGAGCTTATGCATGGCGTGCATCCGTCGTCTCTTCTCCTTTCGTCCGTAAGAGGTCACAGTTTTGGAAAAATGTTTCTTCTTGACGGTCATTTTCTCAACCGATTTTGAATTCGAATTGTTTCAATAATGTATAGGCTAGGTCGTGGATTTAAAACTTCTAACACAGAATGTGTGGAAATTCATTAATAATCTTAATTTATGCAAATTTATTCAAAATCAAAAGAATCTTCTCCTTCATTTCCAATACCGATTTTTGATTGTGATTGCTTTATTTGGTAGGGCTGAGTTTATGCACATTAAACTTCTACCATAATTTTGAAAATTATAACTCCATGTATTAATTTGGTAATTTAAATGCAATATTTTATTCCAAATAAACAAAAAAAATGCTTCTATCTCCACCACTTTCTTGAACCCTCGCGATTCATCTGTTTGTTTATTCTGCGATAGGCTATGGGAACTGTCCCTTCCGGGGCATGAAACTAATATTTTTCTCACTCTAATTTTTTTATATTCATGTTCCTTCCGGGACATCAAATTTTAATTTTTTGACCAGTATAAAATTGTACCACATGAAATTTCGGATATATGATGTTGCGAGATGCCGGATGAGCGCTACGTCATTGATGTTTTCTAGTTAATTAGGGCTTCCAGAATGATAATGATAATCTATGACTTTGATTTCATTATGCACTGTTGTAACGGCATAGTGTTTAGACTGCAACCAGAAAATGATTGCCACATTGCTTTTTGTTTGTTTGTTTGTTTGTTTGTTTTTTGGCATTGGGGAGACTTTTATGCTTGCTTTCCATAATTTGATTCAAAGAGGGTGGTATTCAGTTATGCCTGAAAGGAAAATGGCAAAATTGGAAGTAGTCCTAAATTCAGAATAGAATGCTTCCAGAATCATATGTTGTGAAAAGTTTGTGCTGTGAAACCTACATAGTCATAAACTTCTTTGTTGTACAATTACTGTCGGGGAACGCTGTGGGTAAACATTTTTGTGGGATCAATTTCTATCAGGGCCGGAGATTAATTCAATACTGGTAAATAAATGATTGTTTCTCTGCAAGTAAACAAATTCAAGACAAATCCTGCTATTCTGAATATACACTCAAGCCAGTGCATGTATTGGTGTATGTTTCAACTCATTTTGTTCTTGAGGAACTATTGACTTCTCTCAGTCATGTTATTGTCCTTCAACTCTTTACACAGTGAATTAATTTTAGGGGATAATAATGACAATTGCTCTTTTTACATTTTCTTTGAATTTCTCTTTCCTTTTTGTGGTAATGAAACTAGTTATTTTTCTATAGATCTTTTTTATGCAAACTAGCTATTTTGTTAGTGTCTCCTGTGCAAAAGTGAAGAAAAAATATTATTATTACAATTGTTCAATTTAATTGTACAAATGTGCACAGGAGACTCTTTAGCATGCTAAGGGTTAACTATTTCCCCGCTTTGGTTGACCACCATCACCAGCGGTGGCTTGCTTCTGTCAACCAGAGTCGGATCTTGTTGACAGAATGCTTGAAAAAATGTAATAATGTTTGTTCAATTGATTGACCACACACATGCTCTAATCCTACATACCGCACATTCTTCATACAGCTTTCATTTCATTGTTTTTTTGATCACTGCTTACATTGGTTTTTTTTTTATACATGTATATCACCATTATTTTTGCATCTTTTTTGCAACACTTGTTTAGAATGCATTATTTACGGGGAAATCTGGTAATTCTGCTAAATTTTGTCATCATATTGTTCATGCCAAAAATGTTAACTAAACATCCAAAATATTATACAAATCATCATTTGAAAGCTAAGAATCCCCTTGACAACTCTACTGTACCAACTTTTCCTCTAAAGTGCGCGAGTAAAAACACTAAACACCTGAGTATTATTGGGCCACACCACCTTTCAAAATAAACTAGCAGCCCAGGGATTCATTATGTACAGGGAAAAGAATTAACTGTGGACCTTCAAAAAAAAAACTTAAAGGTAAATGACATGATTGGGGGTAGTCTTCAACATGGGCTGAAACTACTCTAGAATCAAGTAAACTGTGCAAGGATTCTCCTGTGAAAATCCTGTAGTCAAACATTGGCTCATTCTAAAATAACTAATGTCAATATCCCTCGTGGTAAGCAAACCTGCTGTGTGGCTCTATATGGGTCCTATTTTTATCGTGCCCCGATAGAATTCATGTTCATGCTAGATTCTCCTTAAGTAAACCAATTAGAGACAAATCCTTCCAGCTGGGAGATCCACTCCAGCTGGTGTATATAATAGTTGGTATATATTTCTACTGATTTGGTTCTTGAGGCATTTCCAAGTGTTCCCAATCATGTCACTAACCTTTAGGACATTCCTTCTTTGACCCAACAGTTTGCCACGAGCTTTAAAATGCTTCTCGACAGCTGGAATCTCAGTGCCCTCACATGGCTGCGACACACCTGCTACGATCGCCTGTCGTTTCAAAAGACGCTTCTGACGTTTATGCTGTCGTCCGCGTGGCACGGTTTCTTCCCCGGCTTCTTCATAACATTTCTCAGTGGTCACCTGATGCTGTTAGCAGCTAAAAAGGTACATGTATAATCACGAAAATATTTTTGGTTGTTCGGCAGAATGGCCTTAGTATATGTGCCCGCCAGAAGAACCTTAATGGTTTGAGAAATATTGCCTTATTTGATATTCGCACGTAAGAGACTGAGAGAAAGATCTAAAATATCACACAACTTTGATTTCTTGTGAAGAGAGCCAATGGTTTTCAAGTAAGAGACAGTTTAGTGTTAAGGCCCTTCTGCCGGGAACATATGCTAGGGCTCTTCTGCCGGACAACCGTTGATATGTCATGAAACATAACTATGCTAAAATAAATTAACTGCAGCTAATTAAAGTAAATATATTCATATAATCATATTTATCTGAATTAATTGAAAAAAATCACATTTTGGAGCAGTATAGGAGCTGACATGCATGTACAAAAAGTTGTGCAGCATCGTAATAGTACGTCCGATTTTCGCAAAAACGGTCTCAAATGATACACAAGACTTGAAAGTAAAAAGTCACACGGTTTAATAATCGTAAAGCCACTGGCTAAGATTTACCACTCTCAAAACAATGTGAGCTACATAATCCTCCATGCTTCAAGTGTCTTTCATAAGGTCCAAAAATAAAGCCCTGAAAAAATTGTGTTTCAAAATGAAGATTTACTGCTTTAAAAAAGTGAAAATCTACAAGCATTCAAATTGACCGGATTCACCTGCCCATTTCCTCCCATACACTTACTGTGTACAGATCTAGGCTATTTTATCATCCACCAGAGTAGAAATTGTGTATTCATGCATACCTAGCCATTGGCAGCATAACATTCCAAACTTTTGTATTCTAGGGTGTTTATTTGTCCATTTGAACACTACTATGTATGTAGCTCATATATCAAAGTTTGATGATTTTTTAAATTGAAGCTCCACAATGTTAGCCTAATTTGTTGGGGGTTTAGGTAGGGCTCCACACTAACTTTTCTTTCTACTAGGTCCCGACCTGTTCCTGTCGGACAGTAGAAGTTCCAGTTTTTAGCTCATCCGGCCCGAAGGGGCCGATGAGCTTATATGCCATGGGCGTGTGGTCGGCGTCCTTCCGTCCGTCTTACGTCCGTCCTTCCGTCCGTCCACAGTTTTTGAATAATGCTTCTTCTTTCGTCATATCTCAACCGAATTTTGATTCTGATTGTATTCATATGATAGGGCTAGGTGGGGAATTTAAACTTCCTACCAACCAGAATCGGAAATTCATTATATTTTTAATTTAGGCAATTTATTCGAATCACAAAATAATGCTTCTTCTCCTTCATTTCTCAACCGATTTTATTTTGATTGCTTTATCTTGGTAGGGTGGATTATGCACATTAAGAACTTCTACACGAATTTTGAAATTATACTCCATTGAATTAATTATTGGTAATTTATGTGAATTTATCCAAAATAACAAAAATGTTCTTTTCCACATTCTTCTGACCGTTTTCATTCTGCTTTGTTTTCATCTGATAGGGCTAGGTGGCGCGGCCTTCAAGGACTTCTGCACAAATCTTTGAAATCTAAATCAATTGCTGCAATTTAAATTAATCATTATGCAAATTTATGCAAATTTTTCGAAATCACAAAATGCTTCTTCTCCTTCATTCTCTCAAACACTTTTATTGAGAATTACTATTATTTTGGTAGGCTGATGTTACATGTATGCACACTAAACTTCTACAACAGAATTTTGAATTATTACTCCATTAATTAATTATGGTAATTTATGCAAAATTATCCAAAAATAACAAAAATTGCTTTTCTCTCACATTTCTTGACCGATTTCACTTCTGTTTGTTTGTCCTGACTAGGCGGCTAGGTGGGCTTTCAAGCTTCTACACAAAATGTGAAATTAATCAATAATGCAATTTGCAATTTGATTCAAAAATCACAATAAAATTAAAAAAAATGTTCTTCTCATTGCATTTCTCAACCAATTTTGATTTAAGTCTTGCTTCTATTGTAGAGCTAAGCTTGCGCTACATCTAAACTTCCTACCAGAATTTTTAACTGTGCTACAGTAATAATCTATGGTAAATTTATAGCCTACATGTATTCCAAAATAACAAATTTTTATTTTTTTTTTTCAAGTTTTTTTTTTTTCTTTGTATTCATATCAAGTACCTATTCATTTCGTTCCATTCAAATGTGCGTTTTTCACAACAACAAAAAATCAGTATGGAGCCCCGGAAGGGATACTGGGATGGCAATCATCAATTCATTAGTTATTATTATTTTTTTTTTATTATTATTGTATTTTTTTTCATTCCTCCAGGGCATGAAATTAGTATTTTTCTCACTCGAGTATTTTATATACATGTGCCTTCCGGACATTCAAATTTGAATCGTTTCACCAGTATAAAATTGTACCACATGAAATTTCGGATATTAATATGTGCAGATTGCTCGATGAGCGCGTACGTCATGAGGTTTTCTAGTTGCATTATTTTACTTAGCCTGCAACCTAAATTTTACTGGCCAAATAAATAAATTGTTAAAAAACAACATTGAAACTATATTTTATTATTGACGCCCCCCCCACCCCCCCCCCCCCGGGCAATATAACATACCGTATTTGCCAGTCTAGTGATGCTGAACAGCAACTGTCGCAACGTTCATTTGCTTTGTTGTTGTTTTTGGGCTGTGACATGATGTCGCGTATAAAGATTTAGTTGCCGTTTTATGGCAGATAATAAAAGTTCAGCAGTTTGATTTTGCCCGCGTTCTATTAATTTCGCTGATATTTAGTTTCGTACTTACGCCAAAAAATTGTAAAAGAGTTTCTTTTTCACCGTGAAATGAATTTGGGTAAATTTAATGTTCCGTAGTTAATGGCCAGAAATAAAAGTCGCGCAGCTTGATTTTGACCCGCGATATTAATTCCTATATTTAGTTTCCGCTATTACGCAAATAGTTTTGTTAGGAGTTTATTTTTTGGAACCCGCGGAAATGAATTGGCGGTATATTTAGTTCCGTATTATTGCCAAAATAAAAGTCCGGCATTTGATTTCTGACCCTGGATATTATTATGGCTGGTCAAGATTTCGGTCCCGTATTCGCCAAACGAAATAGGTTGTTTAGGAGTTTATTTTGACCGCGGAACATGAATTGGGGTAATATTCAGTTGCCGTTTGTATGCCAGAAATGAAAGTCGAGTTTGATTTTGACCCGCGATTTAACTTCGCGTTGATATTTAGTTTCCGGTATTACGCCATAATATGTAAAGAGATTCTGTTTCACCGCGGAAATGAGATTGGGTATATTTAGTTGCCGTATTATGCAGAAATAAACGTCGCAGCCAGCTTGATTTTGACCGGAATATTAAATTTCGCTCGATATTTTCAGTTCGTATTAACGCCAACAATAATTGAACACAGTTTCGTTTTCAACCCGCCTGGAAATGAATTGGGGTAATATTTAGTTTCCGTATTAGCAGAATAAAAGGTCGGCAGCTTGATTGACCCAGTCGGATAGTAATTCGCATAATTTTTAGTTACTGTATTTACGCAACAATAATTGTAAAGAGTTTCTTTTTCGACCCGCGGAAATGAATTGGATAAATTATAGTCCGTATCTTATTACCAAGATAATTAAAAGTCGGCAAGCTTGATGACCCGCCGCGAATTAGTAAGTTTGCAAAAAAGATTTTTTTTTTTTTGTTTAGTTCTGTATTAACCAAAAATAATTGTAATAAGAGTTTCTTCTATTCACGCGGAAATGAATTGGGGTAATAGTTTAGTTCCGGTATTATGCCAGAAATAAAAGCGGTCAAAAATCAAGTGCGACCTTTTATTTCTGCATAATACGAACTAAATGATTACCCCCAATCATTTCGGCGGCGTCAAAACATTAAACTCTAACAACTATTTATTGAGCGTAATACGGTTTGGCAATTTACCGCAATTAATATCCTGAGGTCAAATCAACATTGCCGGACTTTTATTTCTGGCATATTAGCGGAACTAAATGTACCCAATTCATTTCCGCGGTGTCTAAAAACTAAAACTCCTAGCAACCATGTTTCGGGGTATCGGAACTAATATTAGGGGGAAATTAATATCCGCGGGTCAAAATCAAGCTATGCGACTTTTATTTCTCGGCATAATACGGAACTAAATATTACCCAAATTTCATTTCCGGGTCGGTGCAAAAGAAACGCTTACAATTATTTTTGTGGGTAAGTTACGGAACTAATATCAGCGAAATTAATAAACGCGGGCGGTAAATCGAAACTGGCCACTTTTATTTCGTGCATAAACGTGAGCTAAATATTACCCCAATTCATTCGCGGGTCAAAAATAACACTCCATTACAATTATTTTTGTGTCGTCAATAGTAATACGGAACTAAATATCAGCGAATTAATAATCCGCGGGATTCAAAATCAAACTAAGATGCGGACTTTCATTTCTGGCATTAATCACGGAACGTAGATATTACCTAAGTCTTCATTTCGGGCGGGGTCAAAAAAGTACACTCTAAACAATTATTCTTTGAGCTAATAGTAATACCGGAACACAATAATCAGCGCGAATAAATATCCGGGGTTCAAAATCAAAATCCTCTGCCGACTTTCATTTCTGGCATTAACGGAACTGGATGACTTACCCCAATTCATTTCGGCGGCTCGTTCAGAAGATAAACTCATCTAACAACTTATTTTTTTTGGCGTAATACGGCAACTAATATTACGCTAAAATATAATATCTGTGGGTCAAATCAATGATATTGCGACTTTTTATTTCTGGCCTAATACGAACTGAAATATTACCCCAATTCATTGTCCGCGGTGTCAAAAAGAAACTCCTAACAATTAATTGTTGGGTGTCTGTAGACGAACTAAATATTAGCGAATTAATATCCGCGGGTCGAAAATCAAAATTGACAACTTTCATTTCTGGCATAATACGGAAACTTGAATATTAGCCAAATCTCGATTCCACGGGTCAAACATAAATCCTTAAATTTTATTTTTTGGCGTAATACCGAGTACAATAGCTCGTTGACGCCCAGGTTTTCTCCGATATTATAATTATGGGACAGAATTTTTTTTTAACTGGGCCGGTCGGAGCAGTAAATAGGCCATTTCCTGAAATTATACGTTGGCCCGAACAGTGATTTTTACAGGTCGCGGACCGATCGACCTGTGCCAGTGTCAGCGCTGGGTTAGGCATTCATGCCCTCCCATCACCCTCCCACCCCCACCACCCTTCCGGATATTAGGGTTAAATTTTGATTAGTCCATTCGATGATGCAGGTTTCGCGTCCAATCGTTTGAGACCCTCTTCCAGTCCTCTTCCAATACCAGACGCCTCTATGATGTCAATGACATGAGGCCGCAACCACGGTGTCTGGCGTTACATTATTACACCTTTACATCATCTACGAATGTGATTTGTCCATCCGATTTTTCAAGTTGAGTTGAAACGAATGCACCCTGCGAATGCTTGTAGTTGTTGTAGTTGCGCATCTTGTGTCAATCCGTAGAACGAGTAAACCTGTTGGCAGACCTTGTTTCAATAAGAACACACATTATTCATAGACCCAGCCGAGATGTCTCATTCTCAGTCTCAAAGAATTTAGATAGGCATTATGCCACCCGGGGGGGGGGGGTGGGGGGGGGGGAATTAGTATAATTGTGTGATAGCGTATGTGCCGCCGGTTTAGACCCCCATTTTTCAGCCCAAATTTCCGTTCCAGAGCATCTCAATTTCAGAAGTCACAGAAAAATTCTTTGATTTTTATCGTTCCAGAGACCCCCAAATTTGCCGTTCCTTTCTGATTTTTTCGCTCGGCCGCGCCTCTTTGCGGCGCGGCCGAGCCAGAGCATTGCCTTTTCATAGGTATCACTTTGTAAGCCGAGTGCCCCCCCCCCCCCAGGATATGCCATTCCATTGCGCATCATAACAATCAATTTTTCATCATGTGCAAACATAATAATAACAACAGAAGTGAAAATGATGTTGAGATAAATTTTTTCAGCTGCCATTTTCATGTGCAGCCCAAACAAGTACAACTTACCTATTTGGATGTGCAATTTTGAATATGGAATAGTCACTTAGAGTGTTTATATTTTGTCTATGATATGGTCACATCATGGATTGACTGATACTATTTTCAATGTATTATTGAAAGCAACTATTAAAACAGGGGCCATATGTTAAGATATCACAAAATAGATAGTGAAACGTCAATTTAATGTGTTATGACACTTTACATCAGGGGTCCTCAAACTGCGGCGCGCATGCCACTTTTGGCACATCAGGCTTTCCGAAGTGGCGCATGGAACCCGCTGTGGAAAAAATTGTAAATTTTGTAATTTCTTTGAAATTGTTTTTATGCTGTTTATATTAATTAATGCCATTCTGGTCCTCTTAAAAGGCCTCGTATTGAAAAAACTTTGGGGGCTCCGCCCCCTCGACCTCCGCCAGGTGCCGTTGAGCGGACCTCTGGACCCCACACCACGATGCTGCCCTGAGCTCGCTTTGCATGTTGGAGAGTGGCGCAGTACAAACTCTCAACAACAAATATGGCACTTCAACAATAATAATTGAGAACCCCTGCTTTACATTATAGAGGAACTGCCTTTACTAAATCACTTATACAACTGGGTACATCAAGCATTTTCCTTCAAATTTGACACATTGTCAATGATTTTGGGTAAAAATGGTAAAAACATGCACATTTTTGGGTGCAATTGTGGATACCTATTGAATGAAAATAAATAACTTCAGAAAAGTTAATTTTAACTTGAAAAATCTTCACAATTATAAAATAAAAAGTTACATTTTGAAAAAGGGTAAACTATTATTCTACAACTTTCGTAAATCACACATATCTGCATTAATGCTTGTAAAAAGTTGTTGCCAGTTTGGAGTTGATATTACACTTGAAAAGTTGTGCAATGTAAAAACATGCTCGGCATATATGTTACGAGTTAAAAGATTTCTTACATTTCACAGTTTTCTAATGCATCCATTTCTCTCTCTGATAGCTCCATCTACTGGTGGTACCATATTTTGGCGGTCGTCGTGCTTCTGGCTCTGCCTCCCCAGAAGTCCATGCGCAAACCTGACAAACGAGAATCGGTGACTACAGTGGAAACGAACAACGATGCCAGACTCGCGGAGAATGGCGCCACCACGCACACTAATGGAACGCACGAACAAATGAATGGATCAGAAGTGAAGAAAGAGCTTTAAAGTTTACAAATTTGTGTGACTTAATTGCATGTGCAAGTTTTTATGTAGATTTACAAATTTCAAAATGTCAGGTTTCTTTTTTTTAAATTATAATAAATTTTTTTACATTGCTATATTTTTGAGTGAGTGAGTGAGTGAGTGACTTTTTTTGACAAATTCTGCATTTCATTCATTATGCATGCATATATAGATGTTGATTTAAAGTAATTGTGTGATATTCTACGAAAGTGCCCTTGATTTGAGATGTGTGATTTATTTTTTTTTTACGGATGTAGGCTAAAATTAAGCCAAAAATGGTTAGAACGTGTAAGTGCTGTGGCAGAAAACAGAAATTAGAGGATGCAAATGTTCTTTTCTGTGTGTTTGTTAGTAAATAACCAAATGCCCTCAAAGTAGCCAATTTCCACGGTACAGTGGTTGCTAATGTGGACTGTGGATCAGAAGGTTCAGAGTTCAAATCCCACAGGTGCAGAGCTGGTCCCAGCCGTGAAACCGTGAGTGAGTGTGTCACACATTCAAAGGAAGATTAGGCTACAAGTCAAGACTCATCCTCTTAAACCCAGTTCCACGATGTAATTTTTCGTTGCGAGTGATTATGGTTCATATTGATCGGAAATGAATGAGAATTGCTTGCAATTAATTGTGGTGTCGGATGTATTTGCAAGCTTGTGATTGTTCATGTGAACCCCTGCAAATGGTATAATTATCGCAACCACTTGTGGTTGCTGCTCTCCCATGGTGCAACTTCGCACTTGTTAATGGGAGATTGCAACCCATTCGCAATGATTGTGAATGCAAAAACTCACTTGTGGGAGTCCACCCCAAAGC
>JZLH01S0438180.1:128356-141291 GCA_001188425.1 Eucidaris tribuloides
GTTTTGAGACCCCATTTTTCAGCCCCAAAATTTCCTGTTCCAGAGCATGCTCAATTTCACGAAGTCACAGAAAAATGTTGATCTTTTCACGGTTCAGAGACCCCACACATTTGCCTTTCGCTTCTCCACTTTTCGCTCCCGACGCCTCTCGGCCCGGCCCGAAGCAGAGCATTCTTTTTCATAGGTATCACTTTGTAAGCAGGCCCCCCCCCCCAGGATATGCCATTCCATTGCGCATCATAACAATCAAATTTTTCATCATGTGCAAACATAATAATAAACAACCAAGAAGTGAAAATTATGTTGAGAATAAATTGTTTTCAGCTGCCCATTTCATTGTGCAGCCCAACAAACAAGTCTACAACTTTGCCTATTTTGGATGTGCAATTTTGATTTATGGGAATAGTCCATTGAGTGTTATATTTTGCTCTATGATATGCGTCACATCATGGTTGACTGAATACTATTTTTCAATGTGTTTATTGAAAGCAACTATTAAAACGGGGGCGATATGTTAAGATATCACAAATTAGATAGTGAAACCGACAATTTAATGTGTTATGGACACTTTACATCAGGGTGTCCTCTAAACTGTGGCGCGCATTGCCACTATTGGCGCACATCAGGCTTTCCGAAGTTGCGCATGGACCCGCTGTGGAAAAATTAATAAATTTTTGTAACTTTCTGGGGAAATTTTTTATGCTGTTTATATTGATAAATGCCCATTCTGGTCCTCTTAAAAGGCCTTCGTTATTGAACACATTTGAGGTGCTTCCGCCCCTCGACCTCGCGCAGTGCGATTGAGCGGACCTCTGACCCCACACCACGATGTGCCTCGGTTTACATGCTTGATGAGCAGTGGCCGCAGTACAACTCTCAACAAGCAAATTATGGCCTTCAACAATAATAATGAGGGAGAACCCTGCTTATACATTATAGAGGAACTGCCTTTATAAATCACTTATACAACTGGGGGTACATAAAGCCATTTTCTTCAAATTTGACACATTTGTCAATTGATTTTTGAGGTAAAAATTGGTAAAAACATGCCACATTTTTTGGGTGCAATTGTGGATACCTATTGAAGAATAAATAACTTCAGAAAAAAGTTTATTTTTAATTTTAACTTAGAAAAATCGTTCACACATATAAGAATAAAAAGCTTACATTTTGAAAAAGGGTAAACTTTATTCTTACAACTTTCGTAAATCACACATATCTGCTTATTGCATCTGTAAAAAGTTGTTGCAGTTTGGAGGTTGATATTACACTGAAAAGTTGTGCCAAGTAAAAACATGCCCGGGTATATGTTACGATACGTTAAAAGATTTCTTACATTCACAGTTTTCTAATGCATCCATTTCTCTCTTCTGATAGCCTCCATCTACTGGGTACCATATTTGGCGGTCGTCGTGCTTCTGCTCTGCTGCCTTCCCAGAAGGTCCATGCGCAAACACTGAACAAGCGAAAAATCGCGTAGACTTACAGTGGAACGAACAACGATGCCAGAACTGCGCGGCAAGAAATGGCGCCACACTCACACTAAGGAACGCACGAACAAATGAATGGATCAGTAACGTGAGAAAGGGCTTATAAGTTAAAATTTGTGTGACTTAATGCATGTGCAAGTTTTATGTAGATTACAAATTTCAAAATGTCAGGTTTCTTTTTTTAAAATGTATAATAAATTTTTTTACCATTGCTATATTTTTGAGTGAGTGATGCTGAGTGAGTGACTTTTATGACAAATTCTGCATTTACTTCATTATTGCATGCATATGTGACCGCTCCTGTCGAAATGAGGCTAAGTCAGCACCGGCGAGATTTTCCTGTGAAGATGGCCAAAACTTAGTTGAGTTGATCTCGGCCCAATTTTTTTTATTGAGAAATTGAATCTTCAAAGTCTTCTATGTGTGTTTTTGAGTTTCAGCCAAAATATTATGTCTAAGACCCTAATAAATAGCGATTTAAAATATATCAATTTCAAAACGACGTGGTCCGAATTTGAGTGACTTGCTTCGCTCTCGCTTGACGAACCGTCGCTACGGGCGCCTAAGAGCGTTCTGATTGGTCGAGGTATTATATTGCACTATTTCATGAATATTTACAATGGTCAGACGTGTGCATCGAGTGAGAGATACTAGTTAAGCTTGGTGTTGATTAGTGTTTATGTCGGAATTAAGAAGGCTACTCGATCTTAATTTACTTACAACTTTAACTGCTGTTGTTTCACTGAGTGTTTTCTGTCGCAATTCTGTTTAAATTTATGGTCATATTGTGTGAGATCGCGAAGTTATGTAAATTGAAAGGTCTTGTTTTTTCTCTCTCACGGCGCTCAATTTCATCCGTGAAAGTTTTGCTCTTCAACCGCGAGTTAAACACGCTGATTATCCAGAACCCAACCCCTAAGAAACTGATATTAATCAAATTAACAGGGCATATTACTAATGATTTATTGTTACACTTATTGACCACTTCCACGACCACGTGGCCTTGTCTTCGTAACTTATTAAAGGAATGTTTATACTTTTTTTTATTATTTATAAACTGTTACACCCGAAAAATGAGATGACTTTTGTCGTGATTACGATGAGCGAATACTAAGCAAAACGCTACAACCATACTTCATTATCTTGGAGGAAACAGTTTGGGGACGTCTTTCATTCAGCGATTGAATATGGCGACAAAAATAAATATGTTTTGGAGTTTGTCACAAAATCACTAATATCTTTCTCCAAAGAAGATATTTCGACAGAATTAAATAGATTAAGAGCTTTGCTTTGGACCTAGAGCATATGATGCATTATTTTATAATTACGCCGAAGACGCCATATTAAAAAATGGCACTATGTAGTCATAATTATACGGCGCGCAAATGACACAAAATTTGGTCAGAAATACTGTTAAGTGTTAAAAATTCTTGAAATAAATGTAAAACAAAAGTAACAAACGTATTAATGTCAAAATAAGCCTTTGCAATTTGATTTTCACGCGATTTTGCAATTTTATGTCACAGTTAGTTTATATATTTCAGAAATTTTGTCTTGCCTCTATTATTTTCTCCTTGTGTTTGATAATACTTTCTTTAACCCATCTCGAGCAAATAAATATAGTAAAAACTAACAGTAAAAATCTGATAACGCTCTTTAAAACCCATACATACATTTCACGTTAAGTCTTAACAGAGATGTATAAAACGCGTACATTATCTTACCCGTGGATTACGTAATGCCATTTTGTCTATACAAGGTGTAGTGCGTGCGAGGCTTAAAAGTTGGTTCTATTCATTAATACAATGAGTATTTAACAATAGATTCCTGACCTGTCCTGGACTCCGAATTCCTTATTATACCCAATTATCACTATTTGAAAGATTATCTAACACCACGTGATTTTTTGTGTCATGTTAGATTATAGAGAAGCGTCCCATTTGAGATCCAATATTCCAATATTACCATGTATAGCGCAAAGTCTTTTGCTGCATTGCTTGCTAAATCGGAACGCATCGGATATAATTGGACAATACACATGAGCTTAGCTTCTATAATGTTTTTAATCATGTGCACATTATGCAATTCTATATTAGAATAGTTTATAAGTATATACATTTTTTACCAGAACAATACAATACATGGATGGACATTACATAACGTCACATAATGTGCCGATCACACAGTTGCGCGACGTATTTCATGTAACTTTTATTATGCCTGGGACGAGAAGAAAGACTAGTTTGCGGTGGTCCGGCTATTTATGTATATTGCTAATATATCATAAAGGGAAGATTCGGGTTTATAAGTACGATTACTAGTGCATTTTTGCTTCCCCGTTTTCCAGCGATATGCAGCCCATTTATTCAGTGGAGATTTGCGAGGGTTTGAACCTCACGAGGTATTATCTTTTAGGGCAAACAATAAAAATGGGAATAACCGTAAAAATATTAGAATTTCCGGTAAGTTCTGACTATTTATTATTGAGGTTGGTTATTCAATGTGATAAGCCGAGATTTTGCCGAAGAGCCATTTTTTTTTTCAATTTGTAATTTAATCATAATTTATGGAAACATGCAAAACTCCAAATAAATTATTTTTACCTTTGATTACTATACACAACTGCCTTCAGCGTTTGTGATGATTTTTTCCATAATTCAGTTTTGCGTTTACGCTTCGATGGATTTAGCTGCGATTGATTTTAGTCCGTCAATTCTTTTTAATATTATTTTTCTGGTAAGTATTTATGTAACAAACGATTTTCATGAATATGCATTTCCTTTCTCTGGAAGGAGTCTCAGTTATCTCGCCAACCTATGCACTTGACCCTGATTTGTTTCTCTTCTAAAAATGTATATTTTTTTAAATGAAATTATTATTTTGACGTGGCTGTTTCTATCCACAAGATTGAAAGTGAAAAGCAAAAAGATAGTTAACTCTTGAATTTTCTCACAATTTTGAAGAGGTGGTCATATTATGTTGATCCATATCGGATTTGTTTTTATTTTTCGAAACTTGGTTTTCTCTATGATAAAATAATTATCAAAATTTGCTGAGAATGCAATCTTAAATTAAGTTGCATGATTAAGTAAAAACAATTGTTTCGAATAAACATGTAGTGTAGCGCGGGTATCAATATAAGTCTGTGAGAGAGAGAGAATTTGCGAATGTAATCGTAACCACAATTTGATCACCCTCAATTGCGATGTATAATCGCCTACATAATAATGTGATAATTGCTTGTGTTGTGCCTATGTGGTGCTATCAATGATGGACTGTATGAAATTTACATTCTTTGAGCGCATCGTATAAATGAAATAATAGAATTACTAAAATTAAATAAAGAGCTGACTCGTAGACACAAGCCAGATTTTATTATGTGTCTGAAATTCAGGGGCAAACCTTATTAACCTTTATGTGAACGTCTTTTCTTCATATTCTGTTTTAGAGGGAGCGGTATTTACTTCTGATGCGCGATGTGTTGTCTGGTATGTCATTGTGTATGCAAAGACAAGATGTGTCACAGCCATAGATTGAGTAATCCAATCTCTATAGAGTTCACAACGATGTCCACTATAACAACAGGAGACCAGTTAGTCGTCATTTTTGTTTAAAAGGGTAAACTCGTTTGCTAACTCTATGTGTATTTAATAAGTAGCGTGTTCTGAGCTTGATACTAGATTGAGGATGGAGCATTGTTAGTTGTAGGTATCTATAATTCTGGCCTCGCTTACTGTCTCTATGAACAAAGAACGCAATTATATCCTACCTCAGTGGGTCGCCAAAATGCAGCGCGACATTCTAAAGAATATAAAGGCATTGTTATTAAAGATTCTTAGGGCTTTGGAGGCGCCACCTTCGGCGTTCATTCGTTAGTTTTTTTTCTTAATAAAAATGATACCGCAATGAGGTATGTGCTAATGGAGGGTGGTGTCTTTCAAAGAAACAACCAGATTATTCGTTAATCAGACACTTACGTGTATACAGAATCATCTGTTGGTAACATAAGAGAAACGATCCACGTACTTTCTTAGACGTTACGCGTCCGAGTCAGTGGAAAACAAGTTCCAATGGACATGGGAGAAAAACATCTCTAATAGAACAGCTCAGGCATTACATGAAATCAGTGGTAGAAACTTGTGGACACGATTGAAAAAACAAACAGTTAACTTATGTTTTATTGTCACCTGTTGTAAACATACACATGACACTAATTAAGTTATTTTCATTTTAACTGTTTTTGTTGTTTTCGTAGTTATTTTTGTAACCGTTTATCCGTTTTTATACAAATTAACTTATTTACCTGGGTGTACAACTGCATGCGTGTTACATTGTTATTCAACGGGTACACATTCATTTTCTAATTGCGTAATTGATCAAATTGCGCGTTATTTCCAGATCCCAGTGCTTTTTTTTGCCATCTCAGGTGGGAAAGACAGATATTCGAAACAAATACTACATTTCATTTCATGCTTATCATTTACTTGCTCTGTGACAAACTTGTTGAGTTTATTTGAATTGTATAAATTTTCAATCCCATGCAGTTTTCATGAAAGTGAATACCATCCATGCACACTTGACCTTCCTCTCACTCGGGCAAGAACGATGTTATAGTTCAGTGCACGGTCATTTTATCGACCAATCAGGAATCTCCGTTGCGTTTACTAAGGAGAGGAGCTATTGCATATCACTGAGCCATATCGAGATCTTCGCATCAACAAGGGAAGTCGAACCGGTCCCGTACCAAAATGTTTGAAACGCATTTTCTCGAAAATTTCTTCTCGGAAAGTTACACTTTTCGCGGTAATAAATGCTTAATTGCGCTCGCATGAATCATTAAAAAGGACAAGTTATACATCATTAGAAAGCTTAGGAATTGGGGATTCCATTTCAGTCAAATCTCAACTTTCATGATTTTGCGACTTTATGCCTCATTTCGACAGAGCGGGTCACATAATATAGATGTGTTGATTTTAAGTATCGTGTGATATTCTACGAAAAGTGCCCTTGATTTGAGATGTGTGATTTTTTTTTTTAACGAATGTAGGCTAAACTTGAGCAAAAATGGTTTAGAATGTGTGTAAGTGCTGTGGCAGAAAACAGAATTAGAGGATGCAAATGTTCTTTTCTGTGTGTTTGTTGAGTAATAACCAAAATGCCCTCAAAGTAGCCAATTTCCACGTACAGTGGTTGCTAATGTGGACTGTGGACGGAAGGTTCAGACGTTCAAATCCCACAGGTGCCAGAGCTGGTCCAGTCGTGGAGCGTGAGTGAGAGGTGTCACACACTCAATAGAGATCAGGCTACAAGTCAAGACTCATCCTCTTAAACCCAGCTCCAGCGATGTGATTTGTCTTTGTGAGTGATTATGGTTCATGTTGATCCGGAAATGAATGAGAATTGCTTGCAATTAGTTGTGGTATCGGATGCATTTGCAAGGTTGTGATTGTTCGTGGTGAACCCTGCAAATGGTATGATTATCGCAACCACTTGTGGTTGCTGCTCTCCGTGGTGCAACCTTGCACTTGTTAATGGGAGATTGCACCCTTCGCAATGATTGTGAATGCAAAAAACTCACTTGTGGGAGTCCACCCCAAAGTATGTGCACTTTGACCCCAAAGGCTTTGCAGGTTGATTGGGCTAGGATGGACTTTCATGATATTCATGAAAGGCTCTGGTTACACCGACATTAAAACCGTTTCTGAGAATGGTCTCAGAATGCTTCCATTAAACCCATTCATTACTAGGAACCACATATTTGTGTGGTTCGCCTTTTTATCTTGGATGTGGCTGTATTTGCCCCATCGAATGAATTAGCTAACAGTAGAGAAATATCAGCTATTCATGAACTGGGTGCTAAATGTCATAATGAATATCCAGTTTTGTTATGAATATTTAAATGAGATTTAACTAGAATATTCATCAACTTATCAAATTGGCAATGGCTGTTGTTATGATGAGGCTTTGGATTGTTCCACTTTGTTAGTGGGCGTGATGTATTGAATGATGAGAAGCATATTTTACGGACGTGTTTTTCTTTTTTATTGTCATTTTAAAGTGAAAGTTATTCAATTAAAGATTATTTTTAGTCTTAAATTTCACAAGAAAAATAGAGATCTTAAAAATTTCATCAATAAATAAATAATTAGCGAATGTTTGACAGATCATTCAATACCATTACCTTTATATATAATTTGACTATTCCAGTATGTTGCCGATTTGATGAGAAAGCAATTTTTAGTGATTATTTTACTCTGGACAGGCTCAAGTATTGAATGAGAAATCTCGAAAGGTTCGGACTCTCACTGGTGTGAGTTACGCAGCCGTCACGCGAGCTGCCTCATGTTCGGTATAGGAGGGGTTACTACTGGCAACTTATATAAACCACGCCCTGTTCAGTGATCAAAATGTCTCTCAGTACTTTCCAGTCGACGCGGTCTATATGTGTACACTTATGTTACAAACTTTCCTGCTGCGGGCAATTTCGGATTGCTTGTTGTTACACTGCATTCGAAACGGTGAGAGACAGTCTGAGACCACCTCTGGATGTGGTCTGACAAAAACAATTTCGAAACACTTATGGTCCATTTTGGGATCGGTTGTTGTGGTTACACAGTGAGTGAACTGTTCTGAGTCGTTCACTGCATCACTGCACCCTGTGGTAAAGTTCCAAAAATGCAAAGAGCCCCTGTAGGGGCAAACAATGACTAAAAATACAAAATATCCCGCAAGGGTGATGCACCAGTAGAATGCAGCCATCACAGACAAAGGGGGATCTTCCTTCAAGATGTATGGGATTTTCCCTGCAAGATGTATATTTCACTACACAGAGTTGAGTTTTCTAGCATTACCAGACTAGATCTGTTTGACCAGTGGAATGCAGCCATCAAGCGAAAAAAAGGGGATTTCCCTAAAAGATGTACATGTATATTTCACTACACAGAGTTGAATTTCCAGTGTTACCGGACTAGGATTGTTTTTCAATGTAGGCTAACTCATTTTTAAACAGAGTGCACATAGATCTGATTTGAATGAAAGAGATAGATCTGATTTGTTTTGCAGTGTTACTTATCTGAACATAGTACTTTAGAGTGGTTTTAAATATATGCATGTTCAACGGTACTTAACTTTTAGTATGTCGCTGGCACATTTTACATACAAACAAAGACCCTTTCTGTCGTGTTTAAAGAATAAAAATTATGGCAGTAATTAAATATTCTTATTACTGTTTAACCCTATATTAACTGGGGGGGGGGTCAATTTGGACCCCCTCGACAAATTTCCCGACATATCGACTGCGCAAAAATTTTTTGATTCGCGTCGCCTCACTGATTTTTTACTTTCAAGTCTTGCCCATCTTTTGAGACCGTTTTAGCGAAAATCGGACTGTACCTTATGACGCTGCGCGGACTTTTTGTACAATGCATGTCAACCCAAAAAATCGCTCAAAAACGTTGATTTGTGTACAAATCAATCGGAAATTGTGTTTTCAGACCAAAAATCACAAATGTATTATTATTATTTGTTTTACTGGTTGAAATGAACTTAATTTTATGCTGTTTATGATTGCAAAAAATGTCGCCCAACAAATTTTATCGAAAAAACAATAGAAAACAAAAGGTCGAAAAAACAAAGAATAATAAGAATTCACAAAACAATAAAATACATAAGAAATTAATTCCAATTAGGGTAAATTTTTTTGCAGATAATTGTGAGAAATGTCAGAATGAATATTTTCACCAAAAGTAGTATTCTACTAGTATGTAAGTGAGTTATAGGCGAAACATAATTTTATTACACTTATTTGCATAATTAATTACTTAAAAAATAGAAAAAATAAATTTTTTGAAAATGTTACTATACAGTCGCTGTAGTTTACATTCCGGCTCCATGTGCATGCAATTTTCGGGCGATCGCGCGATCGGCGGCCGAGATCTGAAGGGGGGTCAAATTGACCCCCCCCCCCAGTAAAAACCTGGTCTGAAATAGCCAGTTAAAATAGGGTTAATATAGTAGACGAACAGGCCTAAATTACTTTTAAGACCAGTAGGGTTACATTAGACACTTTCCTATCCATTTGAGAATTTTATTAACAGATTTTTGTGTAATGAGGAAAAAAGGTGACTTATTACTCCTGCTACTAACACACCAGAGAACCAAAATTGCTGTATTGCCTTTGTAGATATATTGCTAAATAGATCTGTAATTCCACCTATGTGAAACTGATAAGCTAGGGCAGGAAAAAATGTTAGTGTCTGATGTAGTCTTCTGGGTAAATGTCATATTCATTCCTATTATTCACTTCTTAAAGAATATTGTAGAAGGAAATATGCATTTTACAAGAATTGTAAATGAGTATTATAGATATCCTAACTATTTGATTGCAGTTTCTGTTATTATTTACTTCTTGCAAAATATTTGAGTCGAAAATCTACATATGAAAGAAATGTAAAATACCAAAATTCAAATTATTGTGGTTGCTCCATTTATGATTTACTCCTTGTAGAATATTGGAGCAGAAAATATACATTTGAAAAGGAATTTAAATAACTTATTGAGAAATTCTAATATGTATTTACAAAAAATTATTACAAAATTGTAGTTGCAGCTGTTTTGAATACTTATTAACCCGTTGGAGACTAAGTATGAGTTAACTCGTGTTGGGGTCTTTGGAAAACATGTGTTATAGGGAAAGCAAATTGTTTCCAACGGGTTAATGAAATAGCCTTTCCGATGAAAGTGTGCTACATGTATTAGTCATATGCAGCTGTATATCAGAATTCTATTCGAGCAATTTTGATACCCTAACGTTCAATGGTGGTTACCTTTGTATTGATGAGGTAACATGAGGGTTACGTTTTTCATTTAAATTCTAAAATAGAAGTGGCGGATTGGTACAGAGCATCTCCAAAAAATCATACCATTTTGATTTTGAATTAGATATTAAGAAATATTCATTAGTTTTGAATGGGACTCCTGTCCCTTAAACTAAACATCAGGGAATTATATATCCCAAAGTTTGGTATCGATACGATATAGCAGTTTTCATGAATTTCAGATTTTTCAAGTCGTTACACCTTAATGACAATCCGGCATGTGGATCATTATGTGTTCAATATGTCCTCCATGCGGTTCAGACAGGCATTGAGTCTCTTACCGCAGCAACATTCTGTGCTGAGCAGGCACCTCTTGGTCTACCTGATTGATTTTTGTTCACATTAAGCACAGTCCCACGATTTTTTTTTGATTGTTTCATGTTGTAGTGAATCACACTCTTACTGGGCAGATTTTGTATATTAAAATGTCTGGCATACTGCCGCTGTGTCTTCACAATTGACTTAGTCGACAGGGTCAACAATTTTTGTTTGTTGCTTTCTGGTGATCAGTATTTTCTATGAAATGTCAAAATTTTGGTACAAGGCAAAACTCCCAAATCCTCTCTATCAGCCCTAAAAAGATGGTATAATTTTTTTTGAGATGCCCTGTATGACGGTTCTCACACATGTTACTGTAACTATATTCTAACTGTAGGCTAAGTTTGAGAAGAGTTTGTACTGTTTTGACCCATCTTGTAAATGGGTGCTACTACCTGTAAAACTGGGAGTGGAATGTAAAGTGAAACCAAAGTAATGTATTAAAGTAAGTGCAGCTGTTTTTAGAGTCTTGCCATGTAACACCCCCAAGAATCAAAGTGAACTGTTCCATTTCAAGTGCATCGAATACCTGGACAGCATCTACCATTATTCCATCACGGGGATGGTCATAATGTGACATTGATGTGTAAGGGTTATATGCACCAATAGTGTGTGTACTACTTGTGATTGCTTGTGTGACCTGTGCAAATGCATATCGCAGAAACCTTCCTTTGTTGCTGTTTAATATCAAAGAATTGGCCCTTTACGTAGAAGTTACGTATGAGGTTGTATTCAGTTGCTGTTGATAATTTTCGTTAAAATTATGCTATTAGCATGAATGCTATTGGAAAAGTATGCAGATTGATGCATTACAGTTAATAGTGAGTTGTAAAACCTTACCTTAAATGCAGTACATATACTTGCATGTTGGAATCTTGATTTTTTTTCCCCCTTACAGTTTTCCTTGTTTGTAGTAAGCGATAATCAAAGTTTATTACACATCAAACTTCTTCACTTTTTTGCTTATACCTTTTCTGAAATGCTTATATTTTTGCTCATACCCAATTCTTATTCTATACCTATATATAACCAGGAGTACCCATACTTGCCCGGTGGGGGGGGCGGGGATACTCAGATTTGGTTCTGACGGGGGTGTGCCGCTGAAGTCGAAAAAACCCCGACACTTTTTCAAGCGTCATTTTGGCGGAAAATGGTCCCTATTATTAAGGTTTTTGTATTAAGAAAAGTGGCATTTTTGTGCATTTTAGCGACGAAATAGGCGAAAATATCTAGTGTAAATCGTAAAATTTCAAAATCACGACCCATGTTTAAGGATTTTTCCCCAGAAACCATACCCATGTTTAAGGATTTTTTGCAAAAAAGTCACCTATTAGAGCAGCACACTCCCGTTTACCTTACTAGGCAAGTAACCCCCCCCCCCCCCCCGGGCATACTTGCACCTTGTTTCTGAACACACACCTTGCATTAGAGTCTAGAGGTAGTATACAGTTAATGCGTGGTTGTTGAAAGTGTTGGTGCAGGTCTGGTAACACAAACATTATTTAACCTGTTTTGATGTTTTGATGATGAAAAAAAAAGGTCTTTCCTAAGAGGGAATAAACTGTTTAATGAGATTTTGCTAACGCTTGTCAATATTTCTTAACCTCGTAATTTACCATTTTTACTATCTTTTCACTGATATTTTCTCAGATTTTCTGCATACATGAAAGGAATTCTATATCAGAGTTAGCTTTCCTTTTTTTTTAAAGGGATGATAGATTGTTAGTGGTCAAGCCTAATTAAGTGATACAAATCTGCAAACAAAGCAGCCTTATTTACTCCAAACTTATTTTATCACATCTGTAGTATTCTTGTATCAATACAACGCGTGAAAGTTTTCCTAAATGTTTGCCAATGTAGAAATATAGATTTAGTTGTTCTATGAGGCAAACAATCTAGTGTCAGAGTCAGACTGTTCACAGTGTAACTGCTTAGCACCGTTGAATCTGAGACCGAGCCTTTCCATTGGGTTGTACAGGTAACACAGTCCGAGACCAAGACTGAGGCCTCCAAATATGGCCCTGAGGCCGGCTTCAGATATAAAACTGATGCTTCGGTACAGTTGAATTCTTCCATTGTAAATGGTTGCAAATCAAAGTCAAGACTAGATCCAGAGTGTCACAAATTCTCGCTGTGTCTGGTTGAAACTGCGAACTTCCTAGTTTCTTCCTTTACTTTGTTTCATAGTGACCAGAGATGCTTTCTAAAAATTCTATTCTATTTTTGCAGGCTTAAATGCTAGCTGTAAAGT
>JZLH01S0438183.1:0-15906 GCA_001188425.1 Eucidaris tribuloides
ACGCGCTTGAAGCTATAATGACCCGACCAGGGTACCCATTTATACACCTGGGTGGAGAGCAGCAAAGCAGATTAAAAATGTCTTGCTGAAGGACATTAATGCTGGGCGGGCTTTGGACTCGAACCCGAGACCTCTAGATTATCAGGCATATGCCTTACCAATCTCGCCACAGCACCTCTAACATTATGACAGTTACAATTCACCTGTAATATCGAAAGTTATGGGTAGGTTTACTGTTGATGTGAAAACAAAACACTACACAAAAATATTTTTCGTAATTTTGTTTTTGTTCAATCTGTAATGATAGATAGTGTGGTAACAAAATCATTTCTACCGAGAAGTACATCAGGTGCTATTTGAGCGTATTACTTGTACTTGCAACACAAACTGCAATCAATGAATACTATACGCTTAAAGATACATGTATACAGATCATCATTGTAAATGTTATTAGGGCCTACAAGCCCCTAAATAAGATTTCATGGATTTTTTTCTTTCAATTTATGTTTAGAAATTTTAAGGTATTTAAAATATATTTTAAAATGAAAACATATATGCAGGTTCCATCGGCCTTTCGTAAGATGGACATTATGTTTTGCCTTTAGCTTTGGCGTTACCATCTTTGTGGCAGAAAGGCTAACTAAGCTTGAGGCCAAAGGCGTATACCTAAGAGTGTGCCAAAAGAAGTCATATCTGCCTGTGGATTGGTAAATGAAAAAAGAAATCACAAAGAAAAAAAGTTAGAAAAAACAATAAAAGAGGTGGAAGTTGGTAACAGGTCTACAAGTGATTTCACCTTCCACAATCCACCCTTTTAAAATATAAAATTACAGCCCAGGTTGTTGATACCAAAAGTGGTGTTAATTTTCACCAATCCCGGTGTTTAATATAATGCTTTTGGTGTGTGTGTGTGTGTGTGTGTGTGTGTGTGTGTGTGTGTGTGTGTGTGTGTGTGTGTGTGTGTGTGTGTGTGTGTGTGTGTGTGTGTGTGTATTAATTATTAATTATTATTGTTATTATTCATTGTTATTATTATTATTATTATTATTATTATTATTATTATTATTATCATCAATCTTCAATCATTATTATTATTAATTATTATTATTATTATTATCATGCAATTATCATCATTAGATGAACGACACACTCCGACCCCCTCCCCGAACCAGAATTTACAGAGTGATGTAAAAATAATTTTAATCCGCCGACCATAAAAATACACAGAACAAAAGTAATCTGTAACCGTTGCTATAATCACTTTCGAATAATATTAACTTCATAGCTTGTCTGTCCAACAGTCCAAATGTGATATGAGCAGTGTGTTTGATTTATTAGTTTCGCCGTCAGAGGGTAAACAATGTTTTATTACACGGTTTTGTCATTAGTAACTCTATGCTCGTCAGTGTCGCAGAATGGTGTACAGAACTCCATGTATCTCGGTGAAAGGTGATTCAGATATATGTCCTGGAAAATCAAAATGCTCGAAAGGCCAAATATTTGCCCAGATTGTGGAGGGCGGTGGTGTAGATCGCGAGCGCATACGGTGGTATACAGTTCGGTGGCTATTCCCCCCGCGAGATCATCTGAGTCAGGTCGTACCGAGTGGACTGCGGTGCAGTGAGCCCAGCCGAACTGTTCGCGAGTAGTTTATCGAGAAAGCCAGCCGTATGTACTCTGCTCTGTACGCACACAGCCGGCGTAGAGCGACAGCGACTTGCTCGTGTTTCATCGAACGTCACGGGTATTTACTCCGAAGGCTTTTATAAAATCCGCACTGCTCGTGCGCCTGCCCACTGTCAGCTGATACTCAAACGCATCAATACAAGGATAATGGCCGGCGTCTCATTCAGCCACCGTCTCACGTGCAATCACACCAACTGAGCACTTACCAGCAGCAGACATTACAACGCCAAGGCCCTACACCTACCTTTGTGACTATGTAAACCGTGATTATTTAGCACCCAAGAAGAGCACCTAACAGAAGAAACTGTAGTCCGAGCTACGTAGCACAAGTGGTGTTTCCTTAACGACTGAGCACACCTAGCATCAAGCAATTTTTTTTAATTGTCACCTGTGTAAGTTCAAACTCGCAGGCGGTTTTGCCTTTGTGCGTGCGCACCAATCTACCGCCATGTCCCTGAAGTTATTGGACGAATCAAAGCCCGGCTTCTTCTTGTCACCTGTGAGCCTGTGCGAGGCTAGACCCCGGGAGAATCGAGCGAGCGGAAGTCCAACTTGCGCGTTACAGTCGGATGAAACGATACCACCTACGTAGAGTAGATTATTCTTACCTCACATACTTGAATTGATTATTACGACTTTCATATCTTATGAAAGACGACTCTATTGACCGAAGCCGGGTGTCCGTTACTGTATGCGGGATCCATGTGTTACTAGTAAAGTACGCACACATCGCCTATTCATTTTTTAAAAATCTGGGTTAAAGAGTGCCTCATACAATTTATTTTTTTAATTTTCGAGATCGTTTGTAATAATTATTATGTGATGCTATTTCTCACAGATAAAGCTACTCCAATGGTATCCGTCTTATCTTCCAACTGTGTATGTACTGGAAGTTGATTGTATTGATATTGCACCTTAGTTACACGAATGGCAATTTGTAATAATTAACCCGTTGGAGACTAATACAGAGTTAATATCTTTGTTGGGGTCTCATGAAAAAATGCGTGTTATAGGTGAAATCAAATCGTCTCCAAACGGATTAAACATCGCAGTTTATGAAGAGAAAAACCTTGATCGTAAACAACCAGCATATAGCTAGGTAATAATGCTGAAGAAATGGGCCAATCATTGTTAAATCTTTATAGTAGCTCAAAATGAACTTCATAATGTTTGCGTTGTCCTTAACGAGCTTTAGGCATAGTGATAAAAAATTTAAAAAAAATCGAGAAATCAATTTAAATTGAAGAAAGGGCAGGATTTGAAACAGTTAAAATGGGATCGCAAGAATCATTTACACCGTGTGATGTTTTTGCTATGTAATTCTGTCATTCCTCTGTCATAGTGTTTTTTTTATCATTCTTGTGTATAGTAATCCGATGGGTGGAACTACTCATTTGATAGCTGATAAATACTGAGAAAATATTTTATTTGAAATCATTCGAAATAAATCATCGAGAGATAATGGTGTTTAATAAGAAACGCGGGTATTAGAGGCCAACATAGAATTGTTTGCCTGTCAGCGGTGTTAATGTTTATCCATACATACCAATCTGTCGTATTTTTTTCCACAAAAATTATCAATATAATCGATTGTCAAAACTATTCGTTAATCTGAAATAATATCTATATTAGCCTACCGTAAATATTATCGTGATGTTGAATGCCGGCAATCAGCATCCGATACGTATCTTTGAGTCACCTTGACATGGCAAGCGCGAGTCAAACAAATTACAAAATGAAATTTCGAATTAAAAGGGGAGGGAGACGGAGAAAAGAGCGAGGCCTTTTATTTAAGGCAAGCTTGTTTTCCATGGCAAGTATAATGCTAATATCGACTGCGATACGTAATTGAGATTAAATCATCTTCTCGCAAACGTCGCTTCTCTTCGTAATTATAATTTGCTGTCTCTTACTCCGCTGTTATCAAAATATCTACTTGTTTTATGTCAAAACGTTTTGCGTATCTTTCAATATCGTGTTCGCAGCAGTAACAGACTTTGACATAGTAAAAGGTTCTATTGTTTGATGTAAAAAAAAATATGTGTGTGTGTTTAGTGTGTCCTGTCTGTCTGTGTTTGCAAATGTGTTATGTATAATATGTATGTGTCTGTGTCTGTTACCCATGGACTCGTACTCATACCCATACCCGTACTCATGGTCCCGTACCCGTACCTATACCTATGCTTTAGTCTGGCTCTGTACCCATACCTGCACCCACTGGTCCGTAACCGTTCCCATGACTGGGGACCCACACTACAACTCTGTAAAATATCACCCACCGTGTTAACGCGAGTGTTAACCCTAAAACAACCGGGCTATTTCTGGTCTACTTATCGCGTGGGGGGGGGGGGCGCAGATCGCGCGATCGCCGCGAAAATTTGCACGCGCATAGAGCCGGATGTAAACTACAAGACTGTATAGTAAAATATTCAAAAAAATGATTTTTTTTATATTTTTTAAGTAATTAATTATGCAAATAAGTGTATGAAATTATGTTTTTGCCTGTATCTCGCTTACAATAGCTAGTAGAATGCTAATTTTTGGTGAAAATATTCATTTTGACATTTCTAACAATTATCTACAAAAAAAATTGCCGAATCAAAATTAATTTCCTATGTATTTTATTGTTTTGTGAATTTCTTATGTATTTCTTTGTTTTTTCGACCTTTTGTTTTTTATTATTTTTTCAATGAACTTTGTCGGGGACACTTTTGCAATCATAAACAGCATAAACTTAATCCATTTCAACCAGTAAAAGTAAAAATAATCATACATTTATGATTTTTGGCTGAAAACACAATTTGCATTGATTTTGAATGTCACACCACAGTTTTTGCAGAGCATGTTCAGGAAACCACCCCCCCAAAAAAAAGTCTACATGTTAACATTAATTATTTTACCCGTCCCTCCCGTTTGAGAACTATATGGTTACGTCACAATTTGACCACCCGAAAGCGTAGGTTATTAAGAAATATTACCTATTAATGATGACGTCAGACTAGGTTCTCAATCTAGGTCAAATAGAAGCCATTTTGGATGAAAACGTGTGACTCAAGGCTGATAGTGAAGAAATTGAATTAATGTTGAAGCCTTTGATGGACTACCTTGACCGTTTACTAGACAAAATATCGAGAATGACGTTGTGGATTACACGGGTCGATTGTTCGTTAGTTTGGCATTTTTAGTATAAACACCGTTTATTTACTTCAAGATAAGTTGTTTCAAATAATTGGAAAACCAGAATGACCAACATCTTGTGTGTTTTCTATCTATACTATGTCATTATCGATGTATTTATTCCAACCTACACCTTTTCAAAATTAAATTAACGCTGAAAAAGAAAACAATAGCACTCAAATTTCTTAAACAAACACTCGATAAATATTCATTTAGTCGTTTTACTTTCAACAACTTCGTGGTCTATGCCTACTCAAACAGGGACACTTTACTGAATACATGAAGAACCGCGAATGACGTGGGTTCGAATAAGGATGAAGGAGAGTTTAGTGCACTTACTGAAAAACCAGATTTAATAGATAAAGGGAAATGGCATGATTGCATGTAGTTCTCAAATCGGGACACTGTGTTGCTAGAATCATGTATACTGTTCAAAAACAATATTGTGGAACTTCAATTTAACAAAAACGGTCAAATTGCAATATCTGTTTTACGAATAGTGCTTAAAAGGACAATACAAAATAAAATAGCAGGATTAGAAGTAGTCCTTTCATTGGGATAAAACTACTCTCGAATCAAGTTAAGTATTCAACGGTTCTGCTCATGGTAAGATGTTCATTACCTTTTTAACAATCACCATCAGTACTCGTTGTGACAGGTGAATTTGTTGTGTAGCTTTGTATGGGATCAATTTCTATCAGGAAACAGATTAAATCAATACTGGTAATTGGACACTTATTTCTACTCAGGTAAACAACTTCAAGACAAATCCTTCCAGCACTGGTGTATACATTGGTCCATGTTTCAACCTGATTGGTTCTGGGGCATTTTAACTTCTCTCAATCATATCAAATGTAGTGACATGATTGGGGCAGTTCTCAACTTGGGGTGAAACTGTTCTAGAATCAAGTGAATTAGTGGCGTAGACAGGTCGTCGCACCTGGGAGGATGATTTGCTGTCCAGAGGGGTCGATTATAATAACACATGTTCACACACACGCACACACACACACACACACACACGCGCGCGCGCGCGCGCACGCACGCAACACACATACAAATACATACATGTACACACATCGTAAGTCCCAATCTTATACCATTATTAGTATCAAACACAATTTAGTGTGTATGTTACAGGTATTTAGCTGTTGTTGAAAAAAATGCGTGATATTGTTTGAACTTATTGCCAAATTTAAGAATGATCTGAAGACACATCTGATGAAAAACATATTTCAAGTAACAAAAACACTAACTGTGAGCGTTTGGAGCATCCTGTGGATGGATATGTTTGCGCGTTATAACTATCTATCTATATCATTATTATTATTATTATTGTTGTTATTATTATTATTATTATTATTATTATCATTATTATTATTATTATTATTATTATTATTATTATTATTATTATTGTTATTGTTATGATTATTGTTATTATTATTATTATTATTATTATTGTTATTATTATTGTTATTATTATTATTATTATTATTATTATTATTATTATTATTATCATCATCTTCATCATTATTATTATTATTATTATTATTATTATTATCATCATTATCATCATTAGATGAACGACACACTCCACCCCCTCCCCGAACCAGAATTTACAGAGTGATGTAATAATAATTTTATCCGCCGACCATAAAATACACAGAACAAAGTATCTGTACCGTTGCTATAATCACTTTCGAATAATATTTACTTCATAGCTTGTCTGTCCACAGTCAATGTGATATGAGCAGTGTGTTTGATTTATATTTGCTCAGAGGGTAAACATGTTTTATTACACGGTTTTGGTCATTAGTAACTCTATGCTCGGTCAGTGTCCAGATGTGTACAGATCTCCATGTATCTCGGTGAAGGTGATTCAGTATATGTCCTGGGAAAATCATGCTCGAAGGCCAATATTTGCCCAGATGTGGAGGGCGGGTGGTGTAGATCGGCGAGCGCATACGGTGGTATAAGTTTCGTGCTATTCCCCGGCGAGACATCTGAGTCAGTCGTACCGAGTGGACTGCGGTGCAGTGAGCCCAGCGAACTGTTCGGATACTTATCGAGAAAGCCAGCGTATGTAGTCTGCTCTGTACGCACACAGCCCGTAGAGCGACAGCGATTGGCTCGTGTTTTCATGACGTCACGGGTATTACCCGAAGGCTTTATAAAATCGCACTGCTCGCGCTGCCCACTGTCACTGATACTCAAACGCATCAATACAAGGGATAATGCCGGCGTCTCATTCACCAACCGTCTCACGTGCAATGCACACCACTGAGCACTTCACCAGCAGCAGACATTACAACCAGGCCCACGCCTACCTTTGTGACTATGTAACCGTGATTATTTACACCAAGAAGAGCACCACAGAAGAAACTGTAGTCCGAGCTACCGTAGCCAGTGGTGTTTCCCTTAACGACTGAGCACAACCTACAGTCAGCATTTTTTTTTGTCACCTGTGTAAGTTCAAACTCGCAGGCGGTTTTGCCTTTGTGCGTGCCACCACTCTACCGCCATGTCCTGAAGTTATTGACGAATCAAGCCCGTGCTTCTTCTGGTCACCTGTGCGGAGCTGGACCCCGGGAGATCGAGCGAGCGAAGTCCAACTTGCGTGTTACAGTCGGATGAACGATACCACCTACGTAGAGTAGATTATTCTTCCTCACATACTTGAATTGATTATTACGACTTTCATATCTTATGAAGACGAACTCTTAGACCGAACCGGTTGTCCGTTACTTTATGCGGATCCATGTTACTGGTAAGTTCACAATCGCCTTCATTTTTTTATCTGGGTTTAAGAGTGGCTCATACTATTTTTTTTTTAATTTTCGAAATCGTTTGTCATAATTATTATGTGATACTATTTCCCACAGATAAAGCTACTCCACGGTATCCGTTTTATCTTTCCAACTGTGTATGTACTGGAGTTGATTGTTATTGGATATTGCACCTTAGATACACGAATGCAATTTGTAATAATTAAGCCGTTGGAGACTAAATACGAGTTAAATCGTGTTGGGGTCTATGGAAAATGCGTGTTATAGTGAAATCAAATCGTCTCCAACGGATTAACGAGTTATGAAGAGAAACCTTGATCGTAAACACCAGCATTAGCGAGGTAAATGCTGAAGATGCCAATCATTGTTAAATCTTTATAGTAGCTCAAATGAACTTCATGTTTGCGTTTGTCCTACGAGCTTTAGGCATAGTGGATAAAAAATTTAAAAAAATCGAAAGGAAATCAATTTAAATTGAAGAAAAGGGGCAGGATTTGAAACAGTTTAAATGGGATCGCAGAATCATTTACACCGTGTAATGTTTTTGCTGTAATTCTGTCATTCCCCTGTCATAGTGTGTTTTTTTTTATCTTCTTGTGTATAGTAATCGATGGTGGAACTACTCTTTGATAGCTGATAATGCTGAGGAAATATTTTATTTGAATCATTCGAAATAAATCATTCGAGAGATATGGTGTTAATAGAAACGCGGGCATTAGAGGCCAACATAGAATGTTTGCCTGTCAGCGTGTCGTTAATGTTTATCCATACATACCATCTGTCGTATTTTTTTCCCAAAAATTATTCAATATATCGATGTCAAAACTATTCGTTATCTGAAATAATATCTATATTACCTACGTAAATATTATCGTGATGTTGAATGCCGCAATCACATCCGATACGTATCTTTGAGTCACTTGACATGGCAAGCGAGTCAAACAAATTACAGAAATGAAATTTCGATTAAAAGGGGAGGGAGACGGAGAAAAGAGCGAGGCCTTTTTTAAGGGCAAGCTTGTTTTCCATGCAAGTATAATGCAATATCGACTCGATACGTATTGAGATAATCATCTTCTCGCAAACGTCGCTTCTCTTCATTATATTGCTGTCTCTTACTCGCTGTTATCAAAATACTACTTGTTTATGTCAAAACGTTTGCGTATCTTTCAATATCGTGTTCGCACAGTAACAGACTTTGACATAGTAAAAGGTTCTATTGTTTGATGTAAAAAAAATATGTGTGTGTGTTTGTGTGTCTGTCTGTCTGTGTTTGCATGTGTTTGTATAATATGTATGTGTCTGTGTCTGTGTGTGTGTGTGTGTGTGTGTGTGTGTGTGTGTGTGTGTGTCGTGTGTGTGTGTGTGTGTGTGTGTGTGTGTGTGTGTGTGTGTGTGTGTGTGTGTGTGTGTGTGTGTGTGTGTGTGTTGTGTGTGTGTGTGTGTGTGTGTGTGTGCGTGCGTGCGTGCGTGAGGGGTATGGCTCAAATAGATAAGTATATGAAGGCATTTTTTCTTACTTTAACTTTACTAGCCATTTGATTATGATTAGTTATAATAAAATGATGTTTTCGGTGATAGATTTTATTAACTGAATGACTTAGGCCTTATAGTCATGTATTTGTGGTAATGATTTACATTATCATCTACTTTTTTGACATCATCGCTGACTTATTCTATTTTAGAGATGATGAAATATTTTCTTCAAAGTAAGTGCGATCATCGAACTAAATCATGCCATGGTTCAAATATGGGGTTACAGCTTCATTGTTCAAGCTACCGAAGTACCAGTGCATTACGTCAGCCGTAAACAATACGAAACCCCCAAATTTTTCACGCAAATGTACAACTTTGTCCATATAATTAATTATCCGTACTTTAATGTGAATGAAACAAAGTAAATTGTTTGGGGCTTTTCGTTTGTTTGTTTTTTTTAATCAAGAATATGCTCACGAAGTTTGACTAGAATATAAATTATCTAGGAAGCAATATGCGAATACTTTAAACACCTCTTAAATGTCATTTTAAAATAGTAATCGGCTGTCCAGAGGGGAGAAAATAGTTACTTTGGGAATGCTAACTCTAGGGACTGTCTGACGAAAACAGTGACCGATTAAAGGTTATGGAAGCAACAGGTTAAATACAGCGTGAATTGTTATTATTCCTGGTAGTGGAGTGTGGCCAGTGTTATTTTACTCGGAGCAGGGAGGGGCGGACACTTTTTCCTACAGAGCGCATGCCCAATGCATAGCCGAAGTGTGAGATCTTTTTGGAAAACGGTATCAAATGGAAATGACAAACTTAATTGCAAGAAGTCTGTAATTTAGGATACATTGATAAGGAATGAAATATATGGTTGAAAGTTTTGGCTGTAAGTAATTCACAATCAAACATTTCCTCGGGTTACACAGTTATTGCGAGAGACCGCTGTGATATTCTTTCTATGGATAAATTTATATCATTCTATCGGTGTCATATATTTCATACATTAATTTAAACTGACAAAGTAAATATTTGTTTTTCCTCATCTAAACAAATTCAAGACAGATTTTTTTCATGCTGAATATACACTTTTATTTGTGAATATTGGTATATGTTTCAACTCATTTGATTCTTGAGAATTTCTTAAGCTCTCCTTATCATGTCACATCTCTTTAAGTGTGCAAAGCAGACGAAGAGAGAAACCAGGAATGGAGTTGACCAAGAAAACTGTTTTTGTTTTTGTTTTTTAGGGGGAGGGGGCTAATGTGTATTTCTATGTCTCTGTTTTGGACTAGGTTAGTTTTCATCCCAAGCTAAAAAAAATGTCCGCAAACAAATCGATTTTCATTCATTTATTTATTTTGTCTTTACAAGAGAGGATCAAGACCATCTTGTTTCTGTGCATTTGTAATGCCGGTGCAGGAGGTCATGGTGGTCATGGTGGTGCATTGTGAATTTTCGCAAATTGCATGGGTACTAGATGTGTTACGACAGTGATGTTGTTTTCGACATGATTTCTATTTAGGATAACCCCATCAACGTGTTGACATTATTCCTAGGTCTACTGTTCCTGCATTAAATCTTTACCCATCTTCCTTTCTTCAAACGTGACGGGTTATTTTACGAGCAAATTAACGTGCTATACGTGTGACGTTTCTATTTATGTATGCATCTGCCGTGACATAGCAATTAAAGTTAAGTGCCAATTAACCAAAAACATCAATGCCGTGAGCATGGTGAGGAATCTTCCACCAGAAACCGGACTATTATCTCCTTAACTAAAGGCAGTGTAATAACTACCTGGAATAATATGATATGCACCACACGATACACACAATCTCCAAAGAGCTGTGATATATCTGGCATGTTAAAAGTTAACTTTCATCAGATGATCAGCAGATAAGGAATGAAGTGTGAGACAAGATCAAACAGTGATACAAGATCATAGATCCTCCCTTTCACCTTTACCCGCTGCATTATCATACGATTTGAAACATCTTGTGTGTGTGTGTGTGTGTGTGTGTGTGTGTGTGTGTGTGTGTGTGTGTGTGTGTGTGTGTGTGTGTGTGTGTGTGTGAGTGTTTGTGTGTTCGTTTGTGTGTAAATTTGTGTTTGATTGTTTCTGTATGTCGTGTGTGTGTGTGTTTGTGTGTGGACAATCTACAGATAAATAGGTTGATGGATAGCTACACCGTACGGTCATCATTCTAACGTAATTATGCAAAACCCATGCATTTTATATGAATAGATCTTTCCGGGAGAAAAGTCCGCCTAGAAGCTAATCTTGAAATAATTGAACAACTTATAGTTTGCCTAGCTACCTGGTTATTTTTATATGCTTATAACGTGTCTATATGATTCGATTTCCCGCATAATTATTCTGGTGACATTTAAGCCGAGGCTAAAACGCAAGGTAATATACATGTAAAGTGCCATGTCAGTAGCTTGAAATGAAAAAAGTCGGTTGGTTTCACTTAAAATGCAGGTTACCAAGGCAGTTTCTAGTTCGGTTTACACTCGTATTATACGCCACATTGATCAACCAAGTGGTCTTTAATACTTATCTGCACCATTTCTCCTCAAAGTATGTGTGCCGTAATTAAATGTTAAATTTGAAGCGTACCTAAATGAGAAAAGGGAAGAGAAAGAAAAACAAGAGAAAGTTCAACGTGCAATAATGCATATTGAGCATATATGAAGAGCTCGTTTCCAAAAGGGACTAGATCCACTTTTGATGAAAATTGAGTTATTGATATCACACCATCATTCAGGTAGGTACCTGTCCTTGAGCACAAGTTTTAACCTCAATTATGAAAGCAACCATAAGAAAATGCACTTACTAATATCACTTTTCCATAGGCGCCTGTACAAAATCCGGTAAACAAATGCCCTTTTCTCTGAAGTAACAAATATGGATGTAGTTCCTTTTGGAAATAAACTCTTCATATATAGCAGTGCGCCATTGTAAAGCAGTTTTCTAACTGAATTGACCTATACCCTGCTTAAAAAAAACGTGAATGAATGAATGAATGAATGAATGAATGAATGAATGAATGAATGAATGAAAAGTACGAATTCACGTTCCACCAATATTGTTACAGTTGTTATACCTTTGGGTGCAATTGCCACCGTAACCTATAGACGTCAACTTTGCACCCTACATGTATAAATGTTTGCACCTGTAGACATGGTAGAAGCACTTTGCACCCAGATGCATCTTAATTTTCACTCAAATAGCGTAATAACTGAAGGTGCATGTTTGCATTATACAAGGTGCACAAAAATATAGGGTGGAAACTTGCACCTCTAAAGGTGTAATATTCAATTTATTGGAAATTTACCTTTGGCAACATTTTCAGGGATGAAAAATCATTTATTGGCGTGATATGACGAACGATTTTAAAGAATATTTGATTCCAGTAGTTCTTTTCATCAAGAGTAAAATTGAATATGTGTTAATGTAACAGAATTGTCCCAAGTCTAGACATCGATTGGTTAACATTATTTGGCACAGAAATCAAATGGCCAGTTGTTGCTGGATATCTCAATGTTGTCGGTGCCCACGGCAAAAAGTGAAATAAAGCATATATCAATTGAAACTAAAAGGATAACCCTGTATCCGTGTATCTGTGCGAACTCTCTTGCTGTCATATGCCGCTGAAGATGGTTTAAAATAAGAGCCAAAATATCTAGAACTTATCATTGTCTTATTGTTGAGGTATTTGTCTTCATAATGAGTCATTTATGTAACTTACATCTGTGATTCAAAGCAGAGGTGAGACAAGCACATCGAAGTACATTGCTTCATTGCTTGAATCATTCAATGAATCATTGCCTCAAAAATGGGTTCATTCTTGTTTCTTGTAATATTACTGGAAATCAGGGGCGCCGGCACGTTTCAGGAATACAAAGCATTGGAGAGGCAGAGTAATGTTCACGCACAATGCTCTGCCCCTCCAATACTTTGTATTCCTGAAACGTGCCGACGCCTCTGCTGGTAATAACTTTTAATGATGATTGGCATTTATTAGAAAACGTGTATATTTCAGTATCGAGAAATTTGCAGCTTTGTAATGGTAAAAAAAAATCAACTGACTTCCTTTGTAAGACAAATCGAAATGAAACGAAATAAATGAAATAAATGAAATAATGATCATAACATGAATTTACACTAATAAACAAAGAACGTGCTGGACTTGATGAACCGAGTGAACCTTCTTTCTATCGGTCTTTATCGTTTTGATGGAGATCAATTTTCATGATTCAATTCCCTTCAGAAATATTTCAAGAAAATAGAGAAAAAAATGGTAAGAGGGTTTATAGATGAATAACAAGACTAGAGGCAGTCTTCATTTTGGTATAGATCTGTTCTACAATCAAGAAAACTAGGCAAGGACTCTGCCGTGAACATATTTTGTTTTATGGGCAAACGTATACATTTTTTTATCGTTACCTTTAGTACTCGCTGTGATAAGCAAATTTGCTGTAGATCTTTGCACTGGTTCAATTTCTTCCATAGTCATACTTCAATTCAGTACTGGTATATTCATACTCATTTCTCCTCAAATAAACAAATTCAAGACAGATCCTCACAGCCGAAATATACACTCCACTCAGTATATACATTGATATATGTTTCAATACTTTTGGTGCTTAAGGAACTTTCAAGCGCTGTCAATTATGTCATTGCCCTTTAAGCAAGTCTTAGGTTCCCGAGTAATGACCCATCGTATGGCATCAAAGACACACCCACTTAATCTCATCCAGGGAAGTGGTTTAACTTAAGACCTAATAAGGAAACTGATTTGTGACTCAGAATTTATGATGACGTCATGATGACGTCAATTAGTTTTCCGGATTTGCGAAGCCCTTTGAAATTAAAATACATAGGCCAAACCTTGGTAAAAAGTGATTGCAATATCATGATCGTTATTATTCTTCAGTATCTTAAACCAGATTGGCTCCAGATTTTATATTTGTCTCTTGAACTGTACATCTGATGTAGACTGAACGGCAAAAAATTACAGTCAACACATTTGAAGGCTACTTTTTTGTCAAAGAATACTTATACCTAATTGCCGTAAGTTCCATTCATTATACTACACAATTACATTATACACGTTTGCAACCCTACAAGGGCTGCAGCTGCATTTCTTGTGATTCCACTCATTATCTTCTGCTAAATTCTATTTTTAAAAACTACATCCAATATGACATACTACTGATGTCATTTACCATTCATCATTATTAAAAATAGCGGTAGAATATATATATATATAATATGGCAATTCGTGATTAGTTACGTTACACTTTATGACAAACTTTACTCAACATTTGGCTCTTAACAATAGAATATGCTTTGATATTATTTTTACTGCTTTGGTACTGTCAGTTCTCTAGACTGTCACCTACTTCACAATATCAAGCAAAATCATGAGACATGTTTCAGTGGGTAATAACAAGATTTTTAAATATGGTTAGGTACGTTACATAAAGAGGACATCGAAAAAATGACAAGTCTTTGCCCTCAAAGTTTACTCAACCCGTTTTCAACTGAAACAAACTGTGGTATTCATGCTATTTCTGGCATCTTGATAAGTCATTTGATATATTACTTCCCACTGCTGTCATTTTTTTCTCCAGCTAAATTTGTGTAATGGCAAATTTTGCAACAAACACTGTTTCCATATCACTCCTAGAAATTGTAATTCATACACGGTGCAAATTTCATGTGAATAATTTTGTGTTGTTTGAATAAAATGATTTGAAGATGGCATGTCTGTTATACAGGACATATATCTATTTTAAAACGCTATATAACACTGTGGAAGGCCCGTTTAAAAAGTTGTCGAACTTTGCTATCTGACATATCTGACAGTGTTTGAATGGACAAATGAACACCCAAGAACACAAAAGTTTGGACAGTTGTGCTGTCACTAATACAATACGTGCAGATACAAATTGGCACATTAATTATTCTCAGCCGATAGGAAATTCTGCAACACAGTAGTCAATGGGGGAAAGCTGGAATGGTCTCTCAATGATTTTCACTTTTTAAAGCACTTAATGATCGTTTTAAACTGGATTTTTTTTTCAGGGCTTCATTTTTAGACCATGTCAGATACACTGGTAGCATGGGGAATCATGCAGCTCAGATTTTTTAAACTGGATTTTTTTTCAGGGCTTCATTTTTAGACCATGTCAGATACACTGGTAGCATGGGGAATCATGCAGCTCAGATTTTTTAAACTGGAAACACTGTTATACAGTGCCTTTAATCGCAATTAGAGGGTCAATGGTTATGTAAACATGCATATTTTTTTAGGGCTGGGGGCTTAAACTGCAGGAGGGTTAACACTTTCGAAATAAATACGTAATAAAATGGGTACCGAAGTTTCAGCGATATCCACATTATATATGCAATCTCATTGCCAAGATTGCCAAGCAGCAGATTTGTCAAAATAATCAAGAATGATTAGGTTTATGTCGTGGTATAGTTTTTATCGATCAGACAAATTGTGGTCGATCAAACAAAAATTTTCAGCAATCTTTCACAAAGTGTGATATTGTCATATCACAATCAGAAAACGACAATGAACGGTGTTGACATGATCGGCGGAGTTAATTAATGTTTAAATAATTTTATTGTGGTAGCTTTTAGAGGCATATGTCAATTTAAAAATGTGAGTGGCAGTAAAATTCTTTCTACGTACCGACAGATGCTGCCCTTGTGAGCTGGTTAGTTCCGCAATAGGAAAGACATGCCGTGTATCTT
>JZLH01S0438191.1:17575-32931 GCA_001188425.1 Eucidaris tribuloides
GATTAAAGCAGTTTACCGTTATATACAAGCCATGCGGTATCTGGACAGTCATTACGCCCCCAACGAGTGTAAACAGAAGAGGCATCTGTATTTGGCTTTTTCGTAATTGGAACTGTGGTAAATTAAATACGTGTATGGAAGAAAAAAGTAAGGTAAATTTGAAGAGTTTTAAAAGTTTACAAAGGTTTATACAGTCTCCATAGCATGAATGCAACAACAAAGTCATTAATCTGCACATTGCTAAAGAGAGTAGAGATTGTTGGAATTTGATTACACTGGTGTTCCTTGAAAACGATTAAATTTTTCTCACAGAGTTGCTGAATAGCTATGAATAGATGAATAATATTCTCAAGGGAATTACGTCCGTCGTTTGAGCGGTCCATTTTATCTGGCGGTAATTAATTTCTGGAGGGGGATGTATTATAGGGTCACTCAAAGCATGTGCTTGTGATAAGAAGAAGAGAAGAAGAAGAAGAAGAAGAAGAAGAAGAAGAAGAAAAGAAGAAGAAGAAGAAGAAGAAAGAAGAAGAAGAAGAAGAAGAAGAAGAAGAAGAAGAAGAAGAAGAAGAAGAAGAAGAAGTGGGTTCTTTACTGCGTTATTCACCACAGTATCATTGCGCTTACACATTATTATTACCCCGGTCTTTGGATATAATTCAATCCAGCGCTGTGCTCACTCTCCACTCCATTCCAGCCAGTCGCCATTTTACAGGCGCGCACATGCTAATCATTCAACATAAACATTCCCATCCTCCTGGATACCCCATTTATACACATCGGTAGAGAGCAGCGATGTGGATGAAAATGGCTCAACGTGTCAGGCACTAGCTAGGCTTGAACCCACGACCCTTAGATTGGGAGACGAGCGATCTACCGCTCAGCCACAACACTGCTCAAATCAATCAGTTACCCTCAGTACTGTCTCTCAGGGGACTGGGTGCTGCTACTGTTGGTCACTGAAAACATGCTTAGTTTGTATTTGTATGTGCGGGGGGGGGGGGCTACCCATACCCGTACCCCAAATTCCGGACCCGTACCCGTACCCGTGGTCTTGGACCCGTAGGGCTTTAACAGCAGATTTCAGAAATATTGCCTTATTTGATATTTACATTTAACAGACTGAGAGAAAAATTAAAAATATCACACTACTTTTATTTCATGTGAAAAGAGCCAATTAAGTTAGAGACAATTTAGTGTTAAGGCCCTTCTGCCGGGAACATGTGGTAGGGCCCTTAAGCCGGACAACCGAAGAATTACCATCTCTCAGCACTTCCCGGAATGCTAAATTCTTTTTCCTACGAACCTTTTTTTACTGCGTATGCGCACTTACATTATGGTTTTTACGTCACGCACTGTCACGTAATACATCATTTTATTTATTTATTCATTCATTCAAGTTTCGATAAAAAGCATGTAAACATAAATATTAGCATATACAAACAGAAAGTAAATTATATACAATTTAATCAATACAACAACACGCCATGTTAAATAATCAGTGGGAAATGAAAAAGAAAACATACAATAAGAATGGAAAATTGCCGTTGCAGCCACCGAATTATCAGGTAGCTCTGTCGATAGATAAGTTGACTACCCACTTTACGGTCCCTTGTTCGTATCTCGTTGTTAGCTCTTTTTTTTAAATCTTTTTTCTTTTTCATCCTTTATTGTTAGATTGGAGATGAGGTTTATATCGTAAGGCGAAACTTAGAAAATCAAGACTCTCGTAAGAGAAAGAGAAAAAACCCCAATGCAAGCCAAGTTTGAAACAAAGGTTTGTAGGAAAAGGAATTTCGCTCCCCGGATCCCAGGAGCTGGGTATCCATGGGTACCGGAACGTCGGAGGTGCGGGGATATATATATTTTTACGATTTTGATCAAAACTTTTCTTATAGTCCCTACTGTAAGTCAATTTGGAGTAGCACCTCTCGGAAAATAAAACTGTTGAAGCACCTACCTGGTGGTTCACAGCAGACTGTATCTCTGCCGTCACGTCCGTTTAAGCCGTTAAGCCCCGCTGGGCCCTGTACGCCTGGCGGGCCTTCAGGTCCAGGGGGGCATTGGAAATAGGAAAACGTCTCTCTTTTCTCCCTGTTATGAACTTCCTCCTGGAAGAAAAGATAGAGCACGGTGATTTCAACAAAAATGTCGAACGTCTATAAATCCTGTTGAATATCATTCAAATACAATTTTTAAAACTTATTCATTGACCATCATATAAAGTGAACGAAAAAAAAACCACTCAAGACAATGATAAATAAAAAGGGTTTTAAGATGTATTGTTTTGTTTAAATTATTAATATTCTAAATTTCTTGAATTTCTGTGAATTTAACCTATAATTCTACCAGTGAACAGATAAACAAAAGAAATTTTTCACAAACAAATATTTAAATCGGTAATGTTTCGCGATTGGTGATGTTAAATTAACATGCTTTGATTAGCATAACTGATGAGTTTTGCAATTCTGTTAATAAGTTTGGAATCCTCGCCATAACAGATAAAGAAAACAGAATAAAATCGGTCGATACATGTCGACGAAAATGTATTCTGAACTTGTGTACAGTCAGTGCAGACAATGGACGACGGGAGCCAGACACCTCAACGGCTTGGCATAAAGTTATCGGGCCTCTTGGGCCGGTTGAACTGAAATTTGGTATTTTTGGTATTGGTATTTATTTTCCGTATATAAAGCATACATGTATGAACAACAATTATAAAAAGATATAAACATTCGAATGGATAGCCCTACTCAGCGGTGCCAATATGAAACTGCTGTTTTACAGAGGGTCCAATATAAAAGTTACATTTAGATATCAAGTATAAACGACATGACTATACAAACAACAACAACAACAACAAAGACATACTAATAGGAAGTCAAAATATCAAACACAAACAACATAACAACAAACAAGCATAAAGTAAAAAAACAAAATCCCTGAGAAATATGATAAATATAACATTATTAAGAGTGTATTATTATTTAAAGTATAAAATTACCAGTTGATCGCAATGGATATGAATGAGTTGCATAATAGAATAAAAATTATTCATAAATGGCGATGATATATTTTGTATAGCTTTATAGACCAGTATATTACATGTAATACCACCATGACCACTGACAATGATTAGATGTGTGTAAACTTATCCGAAATTTGACGGATATGAGAAATCAATAATAAAAACCTTTCAATGCTTTTTTAAATCTCATTTAAATAGAAAAGATGCGTGAAACGAAACATAACATATGATACTCTTCTCATCAGATTACTACAACTGCAATTTCAAATTGTTACCTCGTCATTTTCAGCTGCTTCATCTTTACCAAAACCCAAAAAACTTGCTGATGCCAGACAGGCAATGGCGAAGAGTAAGAAGAGGGAGAAAGACTTCATCATGCAGAACGATACACAACAGATGAGATGCAACAAGGCAGACACTGAGAGAAGTGATGTTGGGTGGATGAGTCGAAGCTCTTATACTGTGACCCAAACTTTTGTATCCTATTTTCAGTAGATGGAAACGGGTCCATAAATACTCTGGCTTTATTGTTGCTGTTTGATTATTATGTTAATAAAAATAATAATCCCAAAATTCAGCCAATGGCAACAAAGAACCGAAAAGTAAACTTTAACCGAAAAGTAAACTTTGTATGCAAAGGTGTTTTATTATTTTGTCAAATATTGAATCACTTTCGTAATTAATTGGGGTTTTTTCAATTAATAAGAAAATCAGGATATGTTAATATGTGTGATTTACAAAAATCAAATATTTGATATCAGAATATTAACCATATCCTGCGTCCAAGATCCAAGGCCTGTACACCCACGACGAATAAAACGAAATTACGAACCACTTATTATAGTATCATATTATTACTTTATTGTGTTAATCAATTTGACCGCGTTTACTTACGCCATATCAAATATAGATTGCATCGTGGCTGACCGTGAAAAATTCCAGTAAATATAACATTAATTATTTGTAAAGAAAAGATTGATGTTTGCTAACAACGGATAACAGATATGCACTAAACAAAACGTGTATTCAACCAGATAAAACGGATGTTTATAAACGGAAGCCAAATGATAATTGAAATCATCATGACATCTTTTTATCTTTTCCAAGTGATTGTGAAAGTGGTCATGATGGTCAGAAGTAAACACGTGAATTCTGTCGTACTTGGTTTACACCTACACAAGTCCTGTCCGTCTGGCATTTTCACGGGGTTTTTTGTTTGCTCGTCCAGGAAGCTGCTGTACATCCACCCAGGTGTGCAGGCGGCGCCATGTATAGACCGGTCAGGTGGGTGTATAGCTCCGGTTGAAACACACAAATAAACAAAGTACCACACACACAAAAACATACACGAATAAGACAATATCAAATGCTTCATTACTTTTTTTTCTAATAAAATTTGTTCTCCCTTGATGCTTGGGTTTGTATATTGGTTCATTAAAACTCGTGGGGCTGGCTGTGTAATATTGGTGTAAATTAACGAGATGGTAGCCTAATCATTTTTCTTGCTATTTTTTAATGTATATGCAATCTTTACATGTAATATTATGACTATATGGTTTGTGTTGGGCTATTTTATGTTTGAAGTAACTTCTTGTAATGTCCATTTATTTTTTGGTTTTAAGATGCAATGCATTAGTCGGCAGTTTTGTGTATTTTTAATGTCTTTATGTAATTTTGATATTCAATACAATCCATATCCAATTGTACTAGTACGTATTTCATTAACTTAGAGAAACTCACAAACATTAATGTTATTGCTTCGTAAAGTTTAGTGATTAAATACTGTTTCATTATTTTTTGCTTGAAACAAATTATTAAACTTAGTCATTTCTTACAGTGTTGTATTTTTGTATTTTTACATTCCATTTCCCATTTCTGTCATGTAATCGTTCGATGTATCAATCATATTCAAAAACACGCTTTATGAATATTCTCCTTGTATTGACTGGAATAAAAAAAAATGATAGCACAACGTTACTTTTCAAACATTGGGAAAATTATTTTCTATTTAAGTAATTTTAAATATAACATTCATAAAATTATTATGATACTGCAAAACATTTTCGCACCAGCAGTATACAGAATAATAATCATACAAAGGAAAATATTGATTCATATCTTCAGATTATTCTAAACTATATTGTTATACCGTCAACAAATGATTATTATGTTATAATGATGAAAGTCAATGTGTATGTTCCAAACTATTTCCACGAACACGCTCTCTTTGCCTATTAGCTTTCTGGAAATGAGCTGTCCGTTTGCTATTCTTATTTACAAAATTTGACCTATTACTGACATTTAGTCTGAAAATCTTTGGTACTAAAAATAGGGCATAATGTATAGAAAAAATCGGACCTATCTAAGCGACAGAAAAACTGGAAAGCTCTTTCAAAATGACATCCTGTGTACTTTGCAACAAGCGAGATTCGAACCTGTCTCCTTCCACTTTCTGTTCAGCGACTCGACACCACGCAATCACCCTTGAATGAAAAAGGCTATCTCTTTCATAAGTTTGAAGAACGTTGTCCGTCTCGGACTACTTAACATAAGAATGTCAGAAATTAGAGCCTGGGTTTTGTTTCAAGTCCATCGTATCACTGCCGGTAAACCAGTGAAAACCGGGGGGTAGTGCCGCTGCCCGGAAAGCAGAAGATGACAGGTTCTAATCCCGTTAGTTGCTTTTTTGAAATGTTTATTAAAATTGCAGATCAAGAATTTGCGATCTAAAAATACAAAGGCCATCATTCAAGTTTGTTTCACGGTTTTCACCTCTCTGAAAAATCTCTAATCTCTTTCATCCAATATTTTTCTTAATATAAACATATTAAGTATTAAATTTTATATAATATTGCACACCTTTTCCGGAATTACGTCTTTTTTTTTAAAGCAGTCATAGTACCTGAACATACACATTTCTCCAAATAACTTAAGTACCATTTAATAGGTGAACTTCAAACCTGGCAAGTGTTTACTTAGTAAAGTGAAAATTATGTGATGAGATTATGGGGTCATGAGGTCGAAAGTCAAAGGTCACACAGATGTTTTTATACCTGGAAATACAAATTACCGGGATAAATTAAGAACCATTCAAGATATGGGCTTCAAACCGTGCAAGTGTATACTTGGTAAAGTGGCACTGGTGTGATGAAACGGGGTCACGAGTTCGAAGGTCGCACATGCCATTATACAGCTGAAAATATACATTTCTTTTGAATTGTGATAAATTTGTTTATAACACAGGCATCCACACATGCTCACCATGGAAAAGAGAGGGGAAGAAGGATGATAGATATTATCAATGATAAAAGTGTATAAGTGTTTTATAAATATACAAAGTAGTAAAAGGAACAACAACAACAACAACAACAACAACAACAATACTAATAATAATAACAATAGCAATAACAATAGCAATAATAATAATAATAATAATAATAATAATAATAGCAATGTTATCATCATCATCATCATCATCATCATCATCATCATCATCATCATCATAATGTCTTATTTATTCAGGGTAGCCTCTTTAGTGACAACTGCTGTTTTCCCAGAGGGCTCTGGCAGTTATTGCCTCAGTTTCCACCAGGTCCCTATTTTACTCCTATAGTAGTGGAGCAGCAACGTGGATAATGCAACGATTTAAAACAAACACCCTTCCTTCTTATTTAATGAAAATGTTTTCTTTAAATTCCAAAATACATAATTATCCCACAAGAAATGCAAACAATTTTCACCGATGGGTATGTCCAAATGACAGTTCTAAATATTCCCTTCGTCACGCGGGTCCAATCTTATGGAATACTCTTAGCTCCGACAGATTTAACACTACATTTAATAATACTTTCAGGCGACAATTTAAGCGACACTTGATTTTCTTTATATTGATTGTAATTTCCTATTTTCTTTAAGTTATTTAATTCCACTTACCATCGTTTTTCTCCCCTGTATCCCCCTAGTTTTTTCCCCTCATGTTATACCCCTGTATGTTGATTATTTCTTGTTTATGTTTCTGTTATTTTGTTTTCACATGATAAATTCACAATTAAAGCAAATATAAATTTAATCTAATACAAATTTGAGGTGCGCATGTAACTCCACAAGCCTCAACCTTGGCTTTAACCTTGCTCACCATTTTCCAATTATTATGCTGCCTAGTTTTAACTACTTTTGTTCGTCTTTATGTCCATTTCTGTATTATATATACTTGTGTATTTTTTTTTATACATCCTTGCTGCTGTTGATGTCTCATATTATGTCTTTTTATGTAAATGTACATCTTGTTGAAATTGGAAATAAAGTTTGAATTTGAATCATCTTTTAACTTTCTACAATATAGCCAATGATACCCATAGGTGGAAATATAATGAAGTACAGTTCGCCCTTCATGACATGTCAAGTTCGGATCAGCATTTCGTTCCAAAAAGGCCACGGTTAAATGATTATCACAACACGCATGCATCAACAGGGTCTTTCCGTTGCTGTCCACTTCGTTCAAATTTGTTTCATCGAAGTATTCCAAATCCAGGATCGATCTTGCCTCATCAAGACTTTGAAACCGGACTTTTAACTTGCTATTTGGGTTTTCGATGGAAGCATCCCAGCTTTCTCGTGCACACGTTGCCATGTCTGTTCCTGTATTCATACATTCGTCACTTCGAGACATATCTGAGATAGCAGACTGGTGTTCCGCCATTTTGAGAGGAACCAATGTTATCTGTTATAAAGAGAACCAAAACTGATTATTGTCATGTACCTTGAAATATACATATTTGTTCTCCATGGAAATATGTAGATGTGAAAATACAAAGTTGCACGGGGACACGGAGGTTGATGCCGCTTCAAAACCCACGCATGCATGAAACGACTAAAATGTATCTAGTTGGAGCGGTGACGCTGGTTTGAAATGTGATATCACATTCTGCAAACGACGTTAATGATACCTCGTTCTGCACACTCTTGCCTATACCCTGAACTGGAGGTTTTACTTTAATGGTAATAGGCAGGCCCACGTAGCTGGAGTTTCTGATCATAAGCCAAAGGGGTGCATTTTCGAAGGTGGACTACATATGGGAAAAACGACGCAGACATTTGTTTGTACATGATAATTCTAAACACTTCTAGGTCAAGTTTCGTGATTTTCTTTGTATGCTAATTTTTTTTTTCAATTTTGTTTACACGTACGAAGTTAAGTGTTAATTCACGGACCCTATACACATGGTCTTGTCCACCAGCCTGATAAGTGCAATCGCCCACGGTTTTTTGCTTATTCATGGGCAACCTAAACTGTACTTTACACCATGGATTAAGGTACGGGTTGTTATCATCTGCGAATAGCGAGAGGGAAAACTGAAGCACATTAAAAGCATAAATTAACAATGTTTCCAGTTTCAAATGAAATCGTAGAGTCATGATCTTGTTCACATTTCTCTGATAAAGTCTAACATAAAGTCTAACATTTCTACCCCTATTGATAAATTTACACTTTGTTTTTTTTCACGCATATTTGTGTAACTTACATTCTTCACGTCTCTCTAATGATCAGGAATTAGGTGCTTACAAAACTATACGGGTTTCTTATGACGTTTAAAGCTCAAGTTTAGTTTTTGGGATTTTTTTTCAAAGCTTTATGCCAAAAAGGTCATATCACACCACAGAGTCTGAATATCTTTCGTGTTTTTTTTTATTTATTAATTAATGAAAAATCTCGGGGGGTCCCTCCGAGATTTTCGACTATATTTTACATTATAGCATCCAAAGGGTTAATAAAGTGTCAAGGTTATCCGAGTTATACCTCATCAAAAAGAGCAGAGTCTGCTCTTTCTGATGAGGTATAATTTTGAGGGCCTCAATTTCAGACCTTATCAAGACACTTCGAGCATGGAGGATTATGTTTTTTTTTTAAACGGTCCTCATTGTTATCCTATGCTTTGAATCATATTTGTAGTATACAGGCGCGGCGGAACGTTCAGATTGACAATGGACTTGGAGGGGCAACCATTGTTTGTGAACAATGCTCTGCCCCTCCAACCCATTGTATAGTCCAAACGTTCCGCCGCCCACGTGTAATAATGTAGACTTACATTTCAAACGAGTAGTGGATTCCAAAAAGCAGAATTACTGTCAGAACAGTGTCATTAGTTCGCCGGCCACTTTTCAAGTGTCGTCAATTCTTCAGTCCGCAATATAACTTCAGATCATTAACCAACGCAGCAAGTTCATCGTCGTGGTGCGCCCAAGCCGGTATTGAAAATGCAGATCGTATTCTCGGTCTCGATGATATATAGGTGGTGCTCTGCTCTGAACTGGCATTGGGTTCCAGTGGTGTAATAATGTTTTGTCTAGACGTACTAACATCAATTATGTATATTGTGCTAAAGTACGCAGAAATATGTGTACTTTGCTATGTGTTTATATTCTGTTGTAGTGCTAAATGCACAAAAATATATGATTGACTGCTGTGTATTCACACACGGGATGCCATATCCTTTTCGTTGCACACGCGTATGGCACACGCGTGTGCTCTATGGTGTTGCATTATATGAAACAGACTCGTGTTCGAAAAATTAACAAACCGAAACAACGCGTAGATAGAATACATTATCACTAAGCCAGTGTGCAGTTAGTGGATATCCCATGCTTGATATCATTGAGCGAAATGGGTCTTTAGTGAGGAATTTGAGTAGCGAAGGACTGTATGAATAACTTTTGAAAAATTTCCTGAAGAATACCTGCCACTTTAAACATTAATATTTCCGACACATAACTTGACACGAAGACCTATCTGTAGTGCTGATCATATCATTGTAGGCTAACTCTGTTTACCTTTATCTGCACATGCGCAAATTGCAAATACGACCAGCCTTATTTTGCGAGTAGTCGTAGATATTTGTGTTTGAAACGACGATACGCCGACTACTTATAAAAATTGGCAATAGATTCTATTAACTTATTGTTTCGTTATGTCCCCCGCAACCCAAATGCATGTTAATCACTCAATACACTGTGATTCGTGAAAATATGCATCATAATTTATATTTTAAAGTGATAGGCTAACATTGTGGAGCTTCAATTCAAAAAAAATTGTCAAATTTTGATATCTGAACTGCTATAGTAGTGTTCATATGGACAAATAAACACCCTAGAATAAAAAAGTTTGGAAAGTTACACTGCCAATGGCAAGTTATGCATGAATAGACAGTTAAAACTCGGGGCGAGTTTAAATAGCGTAGGTGTACACACAGTAAGTCTATGGGAGAAAATGGGCAGGTGAATCCGATCAACTTACGATTTTCACTTTTTTAAAGCACTAAATAATCATTTTGAAATACAATTTTTCCAGGGCGTCATTTTTAGACCTTATCAAAGACAATGGTAGCATGGGGAATCATGTACCTCAGATTTTTTTAACTGTGGTAAATGTTAGCCAATACCTTTAAAATAATTTTCAAAAAACATTTTCTGCGCTCGGCTAAGCCCCACCTCTAAAAAATTCCTCCAGATCATCGTTAATCATATTCTTCATGTGACATCATCATCTTGTAACACTTGAGGTGAACAATAGACAGAATTATGCGCCTTCACATATTTTGCTATTACTTACTTCAACAACGCGATATGCTTTTATGCAATGGTCTTTTTGTGACAAAGCAATGATTCAAAGGTTGTTGGAGGTGGTCTTGTGTGAATATGTGATGCTATTGTATTCAGGTAAATAGTCATATTAAAGAATGTGAAGGCAATATTGTTTAGCTCAAGGGTCACAGGATGATGATGTCACGTAAAGAATATGAATAAAGATGATCAGGAGGAGATTTTAGGGGTGGGGCTAAGCAGGGTGCAGACAACATTTTGAAAACTTGTTAAAAAATATAGGATGCATATTTTCATGAAATATTTAGTGATTCGGTGATGTACGTACCAAAAGGCATCGGCAAAAGTCAACAGCTACATTTGGACTGCAGGGGACCTGTAAATATGCAAACACGTATCTCTTTCACACGGTGCAACACAATATAGTACATACTGGTGCTTTAATGACAATATATATGCCAACCCGTCTGCAAATAGCTAGCAGTCAAATCATACTGAGTTTTGTGAATCAGCACTACAATACAATATAAATGTCGTGCAATATGCACATAATTTTGTGTAGTGAAGCACAAAATCCACAAATAAGTCGGAGGGTCTAGTTGAGACGCTATACAAAACATATTGCACCACCACAACCGGGACCACAACCCAATATACCACGCAAAAGCCGCGCATTATAATCAAGCCTGAGAATGAGATCTGCAGTTTAAAGTCATTTCGGGGGTGAACCACATGGAAACAAGGTTTCTTGATATCATTGTTTGTGTAGACCCTCCGTTGGTTAGTGATCTGAATTTATATCAAAGACCCATGAGCTCGACAGGCTTGACGAGTGATCAGAGGCGTCGATCCGTGGGGGGGGGGGGGGGCGGCCGCCCCCCCCATGAAAATATTGGGGGGGGGGGCAAACATATCCCCCCCAATAATTTTGACAACTTGAAAAAAATCATAATATGAAATACAAGGATATGTTTACAAATCCTTGGAAAGCACTATAAAACCATTAAAATTAGCATAAAAATACCATCACAAATTTTGTATTGCAATTGGCGCGCAGAGCGCGCCGAAAATTTTTGACATTTTTTTTCACTTTTGCCCCCCCCCCCCAATCTGAAACACGGATCGACGCCCCTGCAAGTGATCTGTGATGTGATGCCACTAGTACTGACAACGTTTTAAATTCAACAATTCACTTCTCGTTTGAAATGTAAGTATACACTATTGTTAATACTCTACAATTTAAAACTAGTGTGGTGTGTAGACCGAAAGCTTAGTTCAATCTGCCTGTATCGTCGGTTGTTCCACAGAGACTACGTCTGGCTCCACTGACCTCCATACATAGGGACTGAAATTAAGTCACTGAATGCTCGTACATAATAAGTACACGGACGCTGCAGTTAAAATAAGATGAGAATACAAGCAGAAAACACCGTCGATTACGAGGTGAAACTATACTAAAGATAAAGAGATTCAGAAAATAATACCTTAGAATTCTGCGTACAACACCTTCTTCCAAAAATTGTTTTTCTGCTTCACTTAACTGAAAACCGATTATACGAAACAAATATTAGGAAAGATGTAGTTAATACTAATAATAAAAAAAATATTCGATGACACTCGATTGATGACAAGCATTTCACTTGCAGAATTCGAATAGGATTGAAAGAAGGAAATTAGCATGTCAAAAAATAAAAGAAAATTGTACCAGCAAATATATACATAAATATTGGTCCCATTCGGCTTTAACGACAGTGATGGAACCAATGATCGATGCTTCAGTGCCTTGCCCACAATATTACATTAGTGATTGTGCGATCACTGTGCAATAACTCGTCATTAGGAGTCCTCGATAGGGGGCGCTTCGCACTCTTTCACGGAACCAGATTTCCTTTCGTATTCACGAAAGGGTGCACGCCTCAAATTCAGATATAAAGAAACATATTTCAAAAGTACCGATTTAAAGAAATGTCTTTAATAAAAACGTAATTTATGTTTATTTTTACAGTATGTCGAACGTTCACGGTTTATAATATGACTCACTTTTAAATGATACTACCAGGAACTGGCAGTGGAAAAAATATCGCAGTTCAAAACGATCATTATGTGCTTTTAAAAAGTGAATTATCTAGTCCAAACAAATGTCCAAATTTATTCTTTTTGTCCTAATATGGTTCACTTTTTTTTAAAAAAAATGTATGTGCCACCTCAACATAAATTCCGGCTACGAGCCTGCCCATCACGGCATATTCCCAAAATTAGAGATTTCCATGGTGAACAAGTTTGTCTGTTTGTACCCCATGCAAAAGTTGTATGCAATCATACACTTAATACGCATGCATTTTGAGCAGAAGGTTTTTTTTCGATACTTAAAGGATTGGTTGCTTTTGCATCACATCATCTATACTTAATTTGAAGGAAAGATCACATGACTAAACCGACTTTAGAACTGAAAATGAATAAGAAATTATAACTTGAACAGGTCTTGTCTAAAATATGTCGTGTATCCTCCTTACCACTGTCTTACGAAGACGCAAGACGCTTTCTCCTTCGCTGGCAGTAGTATTCTTTCTGAGACCGCTTTAGGGTAACATATTGGCATTTTTGTTTGTTTGTTGGAAGTCTTTCCAAACCAAAACCGTTTCACTAGAAATATGAAACCGAATTCCATTGTAAGGGTGAATTAAACACCCTACCCCTATAGGTAGGAAAAAATGTACAATTTTGTTTTTCATCCACTCTGCCGTGGGAGCGCCTGCATTGAATAATATCTCTGCCTTGGAGAAGAAAGAAGAAAGAATATTCATTGACTTAATTTCAAATAATGTATTATTTACCTATAGTAAGTTAACTGGGATATCATTATAGAAAGGTCCCCTTCAACTCAAAATGCATACGTTATAGTGTATGTTAAAATATTTTGTTTTTGTAAGGGAGGGTAGGTACATGTATTTCATCTATATACTGACAACAATACACAACTGAAGACTGTAAAATAAGAAGTACTTATGTCACAATTTGACGAAATTGGGTTAGTAATTGTTTTGAAGTCGTTACATGCCAGGATTTTTTGGACAAAATTTTGGTCAATTTGTCCCTTCCCTAGTAGGGATCAGGGAGGGGTCAACCCGCGGTCAAATTTTTAACTTAGTCTAATTTCTTCAATATGTATCTAAATTACTCGACTAGTTGCAAGGATGAAGAAAATATTTAATTTATCTTGTATTTTGTGCTTTGTTGATAAGATATGGGGTCACTTCCTGGCAAGGGTCAAATGAGGTCAAATTTCAAACGTCCAAATTCGACAAATTGCATATCAGATTGTTTGTCTTACTAAGGACATTCCATAAATATATACAATTAAGTGTTCTTATCATTTATTTATTCGAGGAATGCACTTGTTTTCCTCAGACCCTTCTTTGTAGAGAAAGAAGTACTCAAGTCCACAACATTGCTTATAGTTTATTGGAAATCGACAAGTGTGACAATGTTTGTTTTTGTCATATATTCATCTTTTGTTGTGTCAATTAACTTCACCAAGTTTTGATGTACAACTAAAACAATTGTGATCTTTAGACAAAATTAATTTGAAAACTGTGAGCTTTTGTTTCTCAACAGTAGTATTATATGAATTCAGTACTTCTTATTCTACAGTCTTCAATTGATTGTCTTTATCACAGATATATATTTGGATATTGGTTCCTTTCAAAATGGCGGAACACCAGCCTGCTACCTCAGATATGTCTCAAAGTGACGAGAGTACGAATGTATGAACAGAAGTAGCAACATGTGCACGAGAACGCTGGGGTAGTTTTGCTTTTAAGATAAGTCTGAAAGAGAACGGCTGGATGGAACAAAGTCTTGAAGAGATAAGATCGATCCTGGATTCGGAATACTTCTGTAACCCGTATGTGGTTGGAGTTACAGAGATAGATGTTTAAAGGTGGTGACACAAAATTGAGTCTGTAAAACCAGGAGCAAAGAGAGATGTTTAGATTTGATATAGGTTGGACGGACGTGCTTTACTTTTTTCGATTTTAAATAAACATCAGTATCTTCATACAACATTCTTCTTCACTCACTATACTGATATAAAAACAAAAGGGATATTATGATAAACGTATGCATCAATCTTACTAATGCGATTGATAGTTTACTAGCCATGGCGTTTATAACAAGTGTAACTCATTCTTGAATTTTTCTCGTCTGATGCTGTTGATCCATACTCTGTTACTGATATTATAACTCTTATTGATCACTACTTTAATTGTGTGAACAATTTAACATCGTTTCGTGCATATTTATTGTGGTAAATGTCTAACTCTTAACTTAACTTTTAACATACAGTCGATAAAAAAATAATAAATCAAGTTAACTCGTTTAACAAAAGGGATTAATTATGAACTAAAGACAGTTAATAGATATAAATAACAATATACGAAAATACTACTGTTTAGCATAAAATACTTTAATAGTCCTACACGATCGGTTAAATAAAAGCTCGTGGTAGTAAACCCACCTCTGTAATAACTATGCGCATCCGCTCCACCTTAACAAATTAGAAAAGTCAGATTAATAAAGGGAATGACCTTTCGCATTAATACATTAGTCTCAAAGAAAGTTCGACACTTTCTGAACGATACGCACACAACTAATACGGTCTATGCTTAATGTCCGACTATTGACGGACTGGCGAAAGTCTATCATCGCAAACGCGACTCGGCTGACATCAACTACA
>JZLH01S0438214.1:4626-14747 GCA_001188425.1 Eucidaris tribuloides
GGTTTCGTCCACATTTTCAAAGCCAATTCAGAAGGCAAGTCTGGAGAGACAAACACCAAAGGGTTCCTCCAAAATACCAGCATAAATTTCCTAAGAATTTTTGTACAGTATGAACAATAATTAATTACATAAGCTTTCAAAGTGCGCGTATACTCTAACATTAACAGGAGTCTTGTTTTCCGAACTGTGGATCAAGACGATTCTCATCATGGACTGATCCAGACGCACCGATACAATATATAAAGGGTAAAATATGTATACCTCCATAATGCCTTGCCAATGGTACAAGTGCTTGTTCATTCAGTTATATCTTGACCATGATTCCATTTCTGTACTTCCACCTGATCATCAGGTACATGCACTTTACAAACTTCCTTTCTTCACCACTCCGATCCACATTTTATTATTCTTCTTAAACTGATGTTGATAAATCACATTCACATTTGCTTCATAGTTGATGTCGCCACAAATGAGAACTAATTAAGTTCCAATGACAAAGTAGTTTTCAATACTATGTAAATGCATTGAAGATATCAATTTAGGTTGAAAAACTTGTTTCTGGAATAAATTCTGACATACGTTCATCAATTCATCTGTCTCAATTTGAGACCAAATGTATTCAGCAAGTATACTTTTAATGAAATTGACGACATTTTGCGGAAGCCTTGTAAAATTTAATCCAGTTTGACAGTCATTAGTCATTGCAAGATTGGCAAATATAATTGTTTTTGTAAACAATCTTACCAAACACTGGGTTGTTCAACCTCAAAATTACTTCTTGCTGTTTTCGAATCTTTGTGTATTTTTTTTAGTAGATGGTGTTTCAATCGGCTACAAATTACGCTGGAAAATGATAAAACTTAATTCATATAAAGTGACATGGCTGTCAACTTGTTGAAATGACTTTGGAGGGAATTTACTTTTGCCATGGCCAACAATTGTTCTTACTAGACGCCAATTATTCTAGCGTGCAAAGAACTTTTGAGCGAGCGAAGGCCACGGGGGCTGACCAGCGACGCTCAGGTTTTACAAAACCCATTTTTTGCGCCACACAAAAATTAATTATCTGACAATTCAGGGGACAAGGGCGTACGCCAATTGAAATCCGATTTTTGCCTTGCCCAAAAAAAAACAATTCGCTGCCCAAATTACTTAGCCCAATACAGTGCACTTCTCGTTATAAAGAAATCCTTGGATCCCATGATATTGTTCTTTTTATACAAAATTTCCTTTATATCGAGGTTGCAAAAACAATAAAATACAAACGGAAATTCCAAGATATGGGCACGCAGAGATTTTACTTCTTATAATGAAATTTTGTTATATCATGTGTTCTTTATTAACAAAGAGAGCTGCACTGTTAGTGCGTTTCATTCGTAATTCTTTCCTTCTACACGTTGGAGGAAGGTTGTTTCATAAAGGGTGGAACGATGGTGGGTACTTGCGGTGGATGACTCCCGTAAACGCCGAAAGGACGACCCCGGAGTTGAGTCTCATATCAACCGGTAACCAGCGTGAAAAATAAATACATTAGAAAAGCCGTTGGTATGAGTGCCTCTTTCTCTCCCTATACTGAGCACAAATTATACAGTCATTATGCAAATAACACATTACAGCTTATGCTGCCATATTGCACAAAAGTAAACAGAAAAAAAAATGTTATCATGTAATCAAACAAACACACCTGGGTGTGACCTGTTCTCTGAACTTCTCCAAACATCAGATAAGCCAAAAATTCCAAACCTGTGCAATGTACACTAAAACCCGTGTTTGAGTATGTGATAGATTCCTCTATATTACTCCAAGCTCTATAAACAACTCTGATCATGTTATGCAATATAACACTGAACGCACCTTCATTGGTATGTAGGTTATTCTTCCTCTTCCTCCAGCACAAATACATATAATGTCGAAAGTACACAATACTGCATGTTGAGATATGTACATGATTGTGGTGTTCTTCAGTAGTTTTCAGTCTATTTTGAATTAACAAATCAAAGACTTTTAAACATCAATTTATTAATTAAATCCTGAAAAACGTGATGGCCTAGTGTGTTAGAGCGCACCGCTCTCACGTGCGGAAGTTCGGGTCCTCAAGCCCCACTCGGGTCATTATCAAAGAATTTTTTTTAAAATGGTACCCTCTTGCTTTTCTTAAGCCAGGTGCTGCTGCATTCTTAGAAAAGAAGGGTAGTATAACATTTCTGTATGACAGGGCCCGCTGGCCAGATCAGTCTAGTTTCTGGCTGAAGTGTACCCTGGATTAAATAAAGAGTTATTATTAAATATGATTTTAACAAGCTATTTTCGCTCAGCCATATTCGTCGTTTGACAGACAAACCATTACAAAAATTGTCGGCGTACCAAAATCCCCAACACACAAGTAAATTTCAAACACAATGGCAACCCAAGTCGCTTAAAGTCCGCGTTTACCAGACTATGTTCCGCGCGACGACGCAATCGCTACGTTTCAGGTCCACCGAGACAAACACGATGACTGAGACAACGCGGATTAGATACCCAGCTACCGGACCACGCTCCAAGTGCTGTTACGGCCTGTAAACGTCCTGTCACGAGTTTATTGCGTCTCCACTCGTTTTCCTACGGCCTACTAGTGTTATGCATCCTTACCGTGACTACCGTGGCATTTCTTTTGACGTTTACAAAAATCTGACCGGTCATCCATGGCAAGCTACGACTTGTCTCTGCGTTTGCCCCAGGCCCGTCCCCCCAGCCGTGGTCTCACCGTCCATTCCGCGTTTTGTCCACGGTGCCTGAAACGTGGTTGCCTTGTGCCACCTATATTTTTTGGGAACATAGTGGTAACCGAGCTTATTATAAAAGTCTTTTGTCAATCTGACATCTTCAAGACTAGACTCTAAAGTTAAGACTGTATGAAAAACACAATTCATTTTTCTACTGATGATGGATTTTGTGGTGACAAGTCACAAATAACACATTTTATCTGCACTCAGCATGTATCCAAGATTACATCATTTATCAAATAAAATAAAAAAATTATCAATGTCATGCAGTCATCCTCAATCATCCATGCCTATCAAATTGTGTTCTACATTTTCTAACAAGCAAACTCAGCAACATTCAATTTCTTCAGAACTGATCATTTCTTACGAATCCATTTTCAACAACAGGATAACCAAATCGCATCTGAACACCGGCCTAATATTGAAACTGTCGCATATCTTGGATACTGACAGACAGTAACTATGGTTCACAACTATAAGTTTGATAACAATTGATGGAAGACTATAAAATCAAGCAGCAATTCTACTCACTATAACCAACGTATCATAGATACATACTGTATGTACAAGCAGAAATATTATTACATACCTTGCAGTCTATACTCAAGCACATATAGGGCAGAAATGAAAAATTAACACTTTCACATTAACAGAAAGCAGGTGGGGTGGAAGATTGACAATAGACTTGGAGGGGGAACAATGCTGTGCCCTCGCAACCTATTGTATATTCCAAACATTTCGCCACCCATGACAGAAAGGTTTTATCACCTAACACATATCATGTTTGCAATTTGTGAATTATACACAAAAACACCAACATTCATCTCCACATATTAATGTTAGAAACAATGTACACTGTAGTCCCTCATACTGCATTTCACAAGCTGCTTGCAAGTTGCACAGTAACAAGCTATCCTGAACTGCACTTGTACCACAAAAAGATGAAAAATTGGGCATACACGGTACCATATTTATCCAAAAATATTTTACCACTATTTTGTCTATGTTAACGCCCACTGCACGCTCATGTGACATCTCAGAACCATACAAAATTTCAGCTTTCAATTACCTATAGCAACTTATGCTCTCATGATGTACTGTATAAGTACTTGACATGACAGGGAGTGGGAGAAACATATACCAATATACAGGGTGTCTCTAAAAAAAGTAAACCCAACTTCAACGGCAAATTTTCAGAAAACTATAAAATATTTACACATTATTTTTTCATGGTTAGATAGTCCAATAATTCCTCTGTCCAATTATATCACTTAGGTTATCTAACTCTCATGCATGACTGAGCATGATTCAACTTAGTGAACTGGTGTCAAATCATCACTGTGGCAAGTTATTTCTTGCTATTGTCATGCATTCAGGGCCTATTTGAAGTTAAATTTTTGTCACATGTTAGGCCTATGATTACATAACAACTTCAGCAAAGGTTGTTCCTAACACAGGCACACTTCACATGCTTTCCAAACATGGTACAGTTGACAATTGAGCAGAGAGGATTCCTGGTAAGAAATCGTAAGAAATCAGACATTTCCTGTGTCATTTGATTGATGAACTTCCAATTAAAGTGCAATTCTAACTTGCCACAGTGATGATTTCACACCCATTCACTAAGTTGAATCATGCTTAGTCATGCATGAGAGTTACATAACCTACGTGGTATCATTGGACAGAGGACTTATTGGACTATCTAACCATAAAAAATAATGTGTAAATATTTTATAGTTTTCTGAAAATTTGCCGTTGAAGTTGGGTTTACTTTTTTTAGAGACACACTGTATACACTGGCTACCATGCATATCAAGGCTGGAAGAATTTATATTCAATTTCTTTACTTGAGGAGAAACAAGTGGGTATTTATCCAAAAATGAATTCAAATATCACCATGACAGAAATTAAATACAACAGAAATTTTTTGACCATGAAATTTTCACAGTAGAAACCTTAAATGGTATACTAGATTCTGGTATCACCATGTCCTAAATTGACGTAAGCTGCCAATCATGTCACTTCCCTTTAACTACATCAACACAGAAAAATAGAATATCATAACCATAATATCACACATGTATTGCAATGTCAAATCACATTTATTACATAGGCGACTGTATGGTATACAAGCCGGTTTTCATCAACATTCAAATTCAAATTATTTTTTTAGAGATTGAAAATTCATTCCAAATTAAAATACTGATCATTCATAACACATGTAAACTTAAGTCACACTAACTTTAAGATGAGAGAACTGAAAGTCTCTTGGAAGCACATTCCAAAATTAACATAATTGCAACCCTTTAAAAAAAGAAGAAGATAAAATATCTTTTTCACTAAATTATTGCATGAATAAATGTTAATCACGTAAAAGGGCATATGTAGTCTGACAGTTTTCAAAAATAAATTTGTCATGCAAATCACACCCAGGGAAGAATATTTCTATTTCCACAGCATGACTTCCAAGAAGATTTTAAAACTTGTGGTATTTAATTCTTAAAGCACCAGTAATATCAAAGATAACAAAAGGTCACTCACACAATGTGTGCTGTACATGTAAGCAACTGCAAGAACTTTACACATGTAGCAGAAGTGTACATGCTGTTGCAACACAAGATCACAGATACATATATTACAGTCATACTGTAGTGTAAAAAGTAATAATGCATGCTATACCACGGCAATGTGAACAGAGCCAAAACTACAGTCATCCAAAACAAAACATGATGCTGAATTAATAATCAATCTACTACAAATTTACTTCTAGCATATTTCATTCGACTCATTTCAAGTATTACTACTAACAATAAACTTTGCACTTTGTGCATCTGTACATGTAAGTCTGTACTACCTAATTTGAATTTCAGTATCAACAAAAAACATGGCACTATCAATTCATTTCATGTTCATACATTGCTATGTATAGCCTGCAATTGTGTTATGCACATGTACTTACAGCTTTACTCATTTAAATTACTTGAAAGCAAGATATCAATACATGCGTAGCATTTATAATGAACACATACAATATACCACACCAATGTGATATAAGGAACATGCCAATATAATACAAGTTTACTTTAAAAAAGTAGAAATAGATAGAATGATGACATGGGTAGATTTACTTTAAAAGAAAGAGTAACAAGTACTTAATCTGTCCAGATTCTGAAAAGACAGTTTTTTTTTTTTTTTTTTTTAGCTTTAAATGTTTCTTTTCAACCAATCATATCAAAAGATGGAGAAACATCATTTGTAACTTACACAGCACTGCTACAAATAATCTTTAAAAAATAGAAATTCTAAGAAAGATAAGATTGGTAGATTTGCATTAAATGCAGTGAGTTAAAAGTATTCAGTTTGTTTAGACTCTGAACATCTTTTTTCTTGAATGTTCATTTCAGAGCCAATCATATCAAAAGATGGAGAAATATAATTATAATCAATTTTGTTTTAAAAAAAAGTAGAAACTAATAGAATGAAAAGAGTCATAACAGAAGCTATCAGTTACGTATTCCTTTATCTGTTTAGCTTCTAATTGGACGTTTCTTTGACTACACCCTTTTTCTCCTCACAAAGTCAATATCAGAAAGTGCTAATTTGTATATATGCTCAAGGCCCAATGTCAAAGAAGAAGTTAAATGCCAGAGAATATAAAAACAAGTAATACAGGGTCTTATTCAATTAATATTGACTGGACTTGAGGGGGGAAAATGGAATCATATTGCCCAGGTTGAAGATGAGGGCAATATAGTTCTGGTGAGAGCAAAATATGGTGTACCTCCAGGAATCAAGAGAAGTGATAATAGAATATCTTGTGAAAGATTGATAAAAAAGATCAATTTTAGACCAAAATTAGTTTTGGACTTTAACACACACATTAGCAAAGAGGTATAACGTATCTGCAGATGTTACAAATGTACCAAATACTAAATGGTATTCAATCATGAACAGTTGTATCGATGATACATTCTGTCGGGACTTGTGCTGCAATTACATCACATGGCCACTCATGAAGGCCTGTATACTGGTAGCATCAGACAAAGCAAAAATTGACATTGAACCCTTGAGATATCTGCTAGTTGTCCCAGTTGGAAAGACAGGGTTTTTATATGATAGATTAGTTAGCAATCTTTGGTCATTACATGCACTTTAAGTAAAGTCAACAAGTACTGATGGGACAAGAAAAGGCAAGAGGTAAAGTATTGAATAACACACAAGTTGTCTACTTCTATAAATGTTTAAAGGGAATCTACCAAATTGTGCAGACTTTATTGAAAATTTAACGCCAACCTCAAATACAACGCGACATGATTGGGGGTAGTCATCAACTCGGGGTGAAACTACTCTAAAATCAAGTAAACTGTGCCAAGATACACTGTGAAAATTTGGTACATGTAGTCAAAAGTTGACTCATTCTAAAATAAATTCCATGTGTATGCATTGTGACACACAAATCTGTTGTGTAGGGTTCTACGGGAAGTATTTTTATTGGGGCACAAGAGAAACTATGTTCACGCTTGATTCCCCTTAAGTAAATACATTCAAGTTAGATCCTTCTAGCCAGGATATACAATCCACCTGGTGTATCCTTTGATATATCTTTCAACCAGTTTGGTTCACGGGGCATTCTTTGTTTTTCCCAATCATGTCACTGCCCTTTAATATAAGTATACATCTTCCCCTTTTGCTACCCTGTACAGTTATAATCCTCTTGGGAACAAAATAGGGGACCCCTAAGTTTTGGCTTCAATATTTTTGTAGTATTTACCTGTAAAGTTAAGTAAACACAATACTGCACCACTAGGTTGTGAGGGTCCTGGAAATGAAGAATATTTTTGAAAACAATTTCTATTTACCCCTACTGGGCTGCACCTTGAGCTGCCTTGGGGGCACATTCTCCATTTGAACTTTAGATCTCCTTCCCCTGTTGATGATTTCTACCAAGTTTGATCAACATCCATTCTGTGGTTTTGGATAGTAAAAGCAGTATAAAAAGTTAACATTTATGCATAACTGAGCAATTGCAATGGGATGAACCTTGATTTTATAATGTAGAACAAACTTCCAGCAAATTAACATATTGGAAAAATGCAAGGATTCAATAGATTGTAGACTTAAAGAAATCTTACTCAACTTAATATAAATGCTGACCAGTAAGTTTTGAGGCCTGAATAACCCAGAATAACACTGACAAATTGCACAAGTTACTTAAGTAGTTGAAAGAAGCCGTTGAGTGACAAAATAATTATCTTGTTACTTACACAAAACAACACCTAGACTCTCAGGTTTATAATCAAACGTACAAGGTATCACAATCTGATTTCTTTAATTCAGAACAGCAGGTAACAATCCTTAGTTTGGGGCACTATCAAAGGCCCTCTGCACTCTCTAAGATTAAAATATTCAACATACCTAATATTCTAGACTGCCTTCTAACAAATCTTTCCCTTGCTGGCAAAGTTTCTTTGATAAAGTTTTTCAAATTTTATTTCATTTTTTTTTTCATTCTTGTTGTAGAACACCTTGTCTACACATCACAATAATAACCAAGGTTCCCAGCATTTTGTGGAAACAAAATATCCTGATTGTTCCCTGATAGAAGTAAAAAATTCCAGGATTGTCATCATTACCCTTTTCTTGCTTTGCTATTTCTTTCTCGTCTAATCTTCATACCATGGAAAGTTGGACCAATGGACAAACATTCTTTCCTGATTTTTTCCCCGATTTTATGGGCTTTTCTTAAATTCTGACTTCTCCCTGACTGAAAAGAGGGCAAGTCATTTTCCAGGGTTACCCCGGTTTCTAGGTTTGCTGGACACACTGTAACCAGAGACTTAATGGATTTACAGTTTTTCGAGGGTTGGCAATAAAAAAAAAATCTGATTTATTTGATTGAAATCAGATTTTATGATTTTAAATTCCGTAATTTTTTTATAATAATCAACTCCCAAATAGTCCCAGTTAGTGTGAGAAGAGGTTCATTAGACAGAATATGAAATAATCCATCATTAAGGCACTTAAACTTTCAATTTTTCATACAAAAAATGGAACAAAGAAATCAAATCTTATTGTTTCTTGATTTTTCTTCACCAGTTTTGTCACAAGACCAATTTTCTAATAAATTACTTTCTTTTCATTCAAATCAAAGATTTAAATCACTTGATTTAAATCCACTAACCCTGCATTTTCATGTTCCAAAATTGAATGAAATGCACAAATTCACTAAAAGTAGTCAATCACAGATCAGCGACATTTTCAGAACACTTCTAGAAACAGACTGCATCTTCATCAATCCACCGTTTACATCTTTGCAAACCTCTCCACCAGTTGTTTTGATGGTTCGTTTCAGCAATAGTTGCTTGAACTGGATGTGCTATACTCCTCAGGCTGTATTCCCTTGAAGCTGGTGCCTGGTGTGGAGTCTAGGGCAACAGCCGCTGCATGGATCTTTTCCACAAAGTTTGGTACACCTGATACGAGTACATAAAATTAGAGAATTTATGTATTGTGGTCGTTCATGAATCTGATTCTGAGTCATTACAAACTAGAAATATCACTCAAGGTGATTTACATCCCCACCCCATCAGGACCCCGACTTATCACCACAATATTCCGTTACCGTAGCAACATAGTTCGCAACATAGTCAATGAATGGTCCATGAATGTAAGTCATGACAAGCAAGAAATATCACTGGAAGGTGATTAATGCCCCTACCCATCAGAACCCTGACTTATCACCACAATATGACATTACCATGGCAACACAGTTTGTGACATAAGTTTCGCTCACATTCACGAATGCCAACTTCCATGAGCATTACGCGAAAAATGAGGGAAGTAGTTCCATCTGCAACATTTTCACTGATTTACTGCCATAATACATACCTGACAACCCACCCTAAACCTATGAAATATGGACAAAATAGGGTGACAATTTGAAAAAACAACTAAGGACATTCCTAACTATCCTGAGCATTACTATAAACAAATATTTGCAAAAATAGGGACACAATCTCAAACATTGGTAAAAGAGGTTTTTTTTTCTTTTGCCAAAAATAGACAGTTGGCAGGTCTAATATGCCAGTACCATGATATTGCAGTTTTTGACACATTTGAAAAATATGTCTCACACATCTTCATCCCAAGACTACTGAGTGCCAAAGCATGAGCATTGCTTAAAAACTGAGGAAGTAGTTTGATACACAATATTTTCCTGATTTATGGCCATAATATGTCATTACCATGGTAATGCAGCTTCTAACACATTCAACTAGAAAACGTCAATGACGTAGCGCTCATCCGGCATCTCGCAACATCATATATCCGAAATTTCATGTGGTACAATTTTATACT
>JZLH01S0438237.1:0-11097 GCA_001188425.1 Eucidaris tribuloides
CGCGTGCAACCTATAAGGCCTCCACAGACGCAACCGAAACAGAAACAGAAACAGACTGATATGAGCCAAGGGACTTAACCTACACACATGCATCAGTAGTAGGGAGCCTGCGCAGTTGTGGTATTGAATGTAACGAAAACAAATGCCTGCCAAACCTACTGTGGATTTGTGTTATAGAATAGAGGAACGTAAGAAAAATTGTAATACAATTACCCTCCACATCTAAAGCTGCCAGACAGAATTGCTCCATTCTTTTCAACATCTGTCACGAAAACAATCTGTTTACAATGCGCCATATTTACACGTCGACAAGGTATTGTGCAATTCAATTCACGCGCGAGCAAAAATAGACGCGGGTTTTCCCAAATACATGTACTATTTATTGTCGATGCCTTCACATGAGGCCGGGCGTTCGAACCAACCCCACACCCGCTTCTTTCTGTTTGCATTTACATAGTTACTTTGTACCCGACTTTGTGTGAATTTACCTTGCTATGTTCTGCAACAAAAAATAGTTCAAGCAACTCAAAGTAACTCAAAATACTATGTTAAACGGATACATTTTTTCTTCTTTTTCTTCTCCTTCATCTTTTTCTTTCCATTTTTTTCCTTTTACACGTTCCAAAAAGAGTGAAAATGCACTTCTGTAAGAATAGCATTGATCTGAATGTTCCTCATTAACTGTATTTCCAGAGGGCGTGTTTTCAACCAGTGGGTTTTCGTGGGCCTTCCAGAATGATAAAAAAACATATTTAAGAATTTTACAATTTTACAATCCTACTCTTTATATTCATTTTTATCATTAACACCATCAACTAAATAAAGTTCAACACACCCGTGAACACACTATGGATGACAAAATGAAACATTTCGACTTTTGATTAAAAAAATAGAAGGGCAGTTCCATAAATTTGTCAATCAGGGGGTCTAAATTTCAAAATAGAATTATCAGCACATATTATATATCATTTTGAAGGCCATTGCACAAGCTGTTAAAAAAGGGAAATTATAAATACATTAAACCAAGGTCAAGGTCACTAGAGTAATTATAATGAAACCATTAAACCTTTGCTCTGGAACTACTTTTTTAATGTATATTTTTGCTTGTTTTTAAGGAAAAAATAAACTTTTTAACCCATTACATCATAAAATATAAACATAATAAGTTTCTTTTTCCACAATCATGGTTAAAAGAATGTGAAAGTGATCAATTATGTTCTCTTTCACTTTTTATTTTCTGTATTATTTGCATGTACGACAGAAAAAAACCCTCTTTTTAAATTTTATATAAGAAATTGAATTCCAATAAACTGTAAAATCTCAATTCAAAGCAAGTGTTTGTTGCTTTTCAAATGCGTGACTTAAGATTTTTATAATCATCTCTAATTAATAAAAAAACGTGTGTTTGGACGTACAGTATTGATTGTACGTCAAAAACCACTTTTTGTGTAAGTCCGAAATGACTCTAATAATTGACGTTTTGCTTGAATTGCTCTAGAGTCTTGTTAGAACAATCTTAATAAATTTACACCTTTTAAAGAATACATTTCTACATCCAATCACTCGTATATGTTAACTTCATGATTATTAATGATATTTTTTATTATTTCTTTCAGTTCTATGCACGTATATATAAACAAGGTAGAAATGTGGTATATTGGGGAATGTATAAAGACCACCTACATATGTAAACTGGTTTTGTCATACGGATAATATTAAAAGGGGAAATTGCAGAGGACAAGGCAACATTGGATGCATACTGGGAAATCACAATCCCCGTCCCTAACACACGCAAGATACACAATGTAACACCAATGGGAAAATACCACAGTTTGTCTGTGAAATATCCAACAGTCGTCAGTCGTCAAGATAAATCTTCCAGCCATGAGATACATGTGCACTTCAGTTGGTGTTTCCATTGGTATATCTTTCAACCAGTTTGGTTCGAGAGGCATTCTTTCCCTTCTCAATCATGTCACTGCCCTTTAACCCTATATAGCCCAGGAGGCGGGAGGGGGGGTGGAGGGGCGCTAAAATAGCCCCACCCCCTCGACAAAGTTCGCGACCATGCTCGCGCATCTTTTGACACCATGTTTGCGAAAATCGGATGTACTGTTACGACGCTGCACGACCTTTTTACGCGCATGTCAGCCCCAAATCTGTTCAAAAACATGATTTTGCTTGTGTACAATTTCAATACAAATTGTGTTTTCAGCCAAAATTCATAAATGTGTGATTATTTTTATCTTTTCTGGTTGAAATGAATTTATGATATGCTGTTTATGATCGCAAAGTGTCCTCGACAAACTTCATTGAAAAAAACAATAAAAACGGTTAAAAAAAGTAATACATAACAAATTCACGAAACAATAACATACATTAAAAATCATTGTGATTTGACAATTGTTTTGGAGATAACTATTAGAAATGTCCGAAAAAACAACAATCATAATTACTTCCTAGAGGACATTTTAAATTGTTCATTATTTTTATATTTTCACTTTAACTGGTGTGATTTTAATTTTTAGAAAGAAAATGCATAGTTCACAGAAATTTTGATTTAAAGTTATAATGTAAAAAAAAATCATTTTCTCCATGTACTTCCGAACACAGGTATTTTTAAATTATTCCAAAGTCATTGACACTATGTTTTCATTGTTACTGTTTTCTTTAAACACTTGTCATATCTTGGCCCAATAAAAGTTTCATATTCTCCATCTTTGCGTCCAAAATGTACGTCCGAAATTATGGACCTGCCCAGAAATAATCTTTTAGAATGCAAATTTGCAGTCCGACACCTTGTGAATAGTGAGTGCAAAGAATGATGTGACATTCAATCACATTCGTATGCTCAACTTCTTTATATAATTTGCAAATTAGAACACAGTCCAATACAATTCGGGTGCCATATGGAGCCATCTTATACCCAACGACTAGTTGTCGAATTATATCATATACTAGTAATATACACGAATATCTGAAATGAAATAAAAACGTAAATGGATTGTCTAAAAAAAGCATACAAATAGGGGTAGGTTGTAGAGGGTCAAATTTAGGTCACAGTTTCAAAACATGTTCATCGCACCTTAGTTTGATGAGTTAATGCATACTGACACCAAATCTGAAAAATCGAAATTCGGACTGCTTTGGCCGAAAACGTGAAAAATCCAAGATGGCCGCCGTTTCGGTATGAAAAACACATTTTTTGGCCATAACCCGGCCATTTTTTCGTCTTTTGCCCTGGTTTTAGCGCTTAATCCTAGGTTTTGAAGGCCATTGGATCTTATTAAATTAAATCGATTAAACTATAATTGAGTAATTTCCCAATTGGGGAGCAATCACCAATCAGTACAGTATTGTAAAATCCCCCTCCAAAAAGTTATTACCCCCTGAGTACTTCTTGATATGTTTGAAAAGATATTTGCTTTGAAGCGTAACTCATTCCTTTTTAAACAACATTTCAGGCTTGAATTCAAACTAGTATGAACACTTTAACCCTCTATTTGCCACATTTTATAACGAAATTTAGGTGTAATTCAGGTTTCTAAATGAATACACAGTTCTTGCATAATAGGTATATTTCTTTCATGCAACAGAGGTGTGAATGACTTGGTGGACCTATGAGAAGAGTATAATAAGACTCTCTTGAACTAAATTTCCTTTAGGTATTTACTTCAGATTATAGAGTTTTAATCCATGTTTTAATAATGTACCGTGCTGTGCTGTGTCGCGATTCAGGCTTGTATACATATAGCTACAGCTTGAGAGTAATGAGCGGAACCATCAGGCCCTTTTCCTTTCTTGGCCCTAGGCTTGATAAATTTTCACTCTTTCGTCCGTTGTTCCGTACCGCTGTTTTTGTTGTTCTTTGTTTGCCTTTCTAAATCACATATTTACAAATATGTTTAAGGAGACTGCACTATACAAGCTGACCCCCCTTTTTTTAGCAGTCCCCTCCATTTTCAGCCACGTTTTTACAGCTTGTCACATTATTTACTGTTATGGCCAAGCACAAGTGTGTTACATGCCATACGTAGTTGAAGATACATATGTGAAATAAAATGACTAATTTATTCATATCACTAAGTGTTCACTTAGTATATATTCTATTCTGTTTGTAAAATTGTAAAATAAATAAGTACAGCATTAACATGTGTAATACTTGTTTGAAATAAACTGAATGAAATTAGACCATTTAAAAATTGCAAATGAAATCAAACTAATATACTTAATTGTTTGATGTTAAAATGTAAATGAATATCATATTATGTGATGTAAATGTATTGTAATGAAATACTATAATACCAGATAAATGCAAACGTAGCCTGAATAGTTGTTTCTTTGTTTATGAGCTATCAGACTGCGATTGCTATGGCAAATGCAGATCGATTGATTCAAATTATGAATCGATCGAATACGACCCCTGAAACGACGAACGACGAAGCACCATTTCATACTCCACTTTATTAATGCCTTTACAGAGAGTTCTATATTTTGCCCTCTGAAAATTGCTCAATCATTGTATGCCGAGTAATTGCACAAACCAAGTATCCGATTATCCATACACAACAGTGAAAAAAATACAAAACAACAATGATAATCTCACCAACTGCTTTTGTCACGGTAATGAAGGATGGATTTCCCGCTGTCGTTTTGCTAGGTCGGATGTCATTTACATGATGTGCGGGTATATGTGACCGTGCATCACGAAACCATGAGTGGGTCCAGTGGCGTATCTAGGACATGCAGCGCCCGGGGCAAGTGCTAAAACTGCGCCCCTTCCAACAATTGAAACAGGGGGGAAAGTACTGAAATCGCGCCCCTTCCAGCAGCTTCCGCCTTGGCCAGTGTCGAAATCGCGCCCTTTCCAACTTTTTTTTGGCCGGTAGCTTCAAGAGTTATTCGTAAAATTAATATTTCAATGTCTTTTTTCCTCCCCCTTTTCTACCAGTTTCTTCCCTTTTTGTTCATTTTCCCTTGCTTTTCTTCAAACTTTTGCCTTTTTGCGCTCCCCTGAAAGTGGCGCCCGGGGTACGTGCCCCCCTTGCCCCCGCTAGATACGCCACTGAGTGGGTCAACATGTTCGATTTTCAGTTTTTTATATTTTCTGAAAGTGCAATTCTTCTTCTATCAAAATATGAACTTTCGAAGCATAACATGCAGTTTAAGTTGTATTTTGGGCACATTTTCTATGCCCATGTTGTTTTTGGTTGTCGCAGGTTCCCATCAGACAGCTTGAAAAATGCACGTGAACGACAGGCCAACAACTTTTGCACTCCGTCACTTTTGAATGGAGTACACTGGTGTATTGAAAATTATAATGAAGAGGACCTAATCAATATGCCTGCTAAGTTTGGTAGTAATCTGATAATCCCTTCATAGTGATTGCCATGGAGTTTTAAATCACCTTTTTGTTCCCCCGCGCTTTGTGCTGCTTGTACAAATGATAGAATAGACCCTTAACTTCAAAGCCGTTTTTCTCAAAAGTAACATCTGAACGGGTTAAACATTCTCTCTCTTATTTTAAAGGGTTATAGGAACATCCATTTTTTGACAAGTTATATATCAATGAATGAAAGGTTTAAGATGTAAATAATTGCTGTTCATCTTGTATTATGCAAATCTATGATAATTAAGATCAATCTATGATCTGCTTATTTTTAGATGACTCAGAAAAGATGACCCAACAGGATTCGAACCAGAAACCTACTGATATCCGTCCAGCTGCACAACCACCAGGCCATGCTGGGTAACGGCAATGCCACGGTTTACTTGGTTACAAATACCCGAGAATTATTCCTTACGTCTGAGCTCATTAATATTTATAATCCTCCAGAAGGAACGAATTGTATTAATGAATGAAAGGTTTGCAGAGGTAATTTAAAGTAAGGAATGATTCTCTGGTATTTGTAACCAAGTAAACCAGCATGCCGTTACCCAACATGGCCTGGTGGTTGTGCCACTGACCGGATATCAGTAGGTTTCAGGTTCGAATCCTGTTGGGTAAATCTTTTTCTGAGTCATTAAAAATAACAGATCAAGCATTTGATCTTATTTATCATTAATTTGATAATACAGAGATGAACAGCAAATCTATTCTGCAAATTGTATATCATTTTAAATCTGAGAAACTCCTCTATCAGAATCTGATGTTAACTGAAAAAAATCATTTTTGGCCACTTTTTGTTGGTTTTGTGATGCCGGGTCACATAGAATGCGTCCAAGAAATAAAACAGAACCATAATGCAAAGGGTTATTGTGAGGAAGTAATGAGGCGTAATATTAAAAAAAATGTTCAATATAAACTGTGACTTATGCTCTTTTAAATGATATATTAAACAGATTTATTTATTTATGCAACTCTAAGTACCATGGCTTTGAAAATTTAATTTAAACGAGTAATTGGTCACATAAAGAAACATCCATAAATTTGTATATATTAGTGAAGTTATCTTTCGTAACTCCCATGACAGGAAATGCTTCTCCTCTCACGCGTAATATTTTAATACATTATACGAAACCCGCCTTTGTGCTCCCATGAAAGTAATGGACCGTATATATAAATAACACTTGCCAACGTCCTTCAAGCCAAAGATGGATTTCAAGCGATTTATTTTGCTTGTGTTCAAACCGTTTTCTTGCTGGTCTCCACAACCATACAATAGCAACGTCACGGCGGTGCAAACAACAACAAAGGCCAGATCCGTACGAGTCGAATACGTATGGGAAGAAGCCTTCCATCTTCACAACTCGCGGTCAACGTACATAAATACATTTTGAAAGACGCAACGTACCTCCAGGATTGAGTTAAATCTTTAACCCCTTCCTGAAATATTCCCCCCCCCCATTTTTTCTTGATATAGCAGAAAAGGTATTTCTTGATTTATTCTCCTTTTGTGCAGCTTTGGTTTGGTATAAATACGAGTGTGGACATGTTTTAAACTCGAATGTCATAATTAAGCAAAAGCGCTCAAGCTGGTATTGAGGAGCTTGAAAAAACCCAAGCAAATTCTTGTCAGAACAAGGAAAAGGTTCTTTTCATGCATACGTTTTTAAGCAATTTCTTTCACCTGTTGCATGAGCTTCATTTTGCTTGACAATTAATTGCTGGTGTTTGAAGCAATTCCTAATTACAATTGCTACTTTTTTTTGACAAGGTGGGGGGGGGGACGGTTTAAGTTCAAATCTTGGCTATTCAATTCCCACCTGACACGATATAACGTGGTGGAGTAACTCGATTTATAATCCAACAGCAACCGAGTATGGGGCAAAGATAGTTTTCTCACTTTTCTGTAAAAAAAGACTGCTTTCAGGGAGTTATTTTAGGGCATTTTGTGTGTATACTTACAGCGGCGTCTGCGTCCTTATTTTTTATCATTTATCGTCAAATTATATTTCAAAAGAAAGAGATAATTCCCCTCTACATGATAAAATTAAAATGATTGATGTGGAATTTTTGCATCATGGATATCTAGGCACTCGAAAAATCTGTATCAGCTCTATTGAAAAAAAGTCACTTACTTGGTAAACTATACGTGTAACTAGTGGAGAAGATAAGCATAACAATCGTTCAGTTGATGATACAAGCATAAAATTTGGCAATGTAGGTCGCTCTTTGAGAAAAAGATCCTGGCCACGAAAAATTCCAAGATGGCGGCCATTTTCCAAGATCGCTGCCAGATGACATCATTATGAGCTAATTGCCAGGTTTTTTGTTGGATGTGTGTCAAAATTGAGTAAAATTTCAACTTTAAACTTGAGTGGTAGATGTTTCATAGAAGCTGAAGGTCACCAAAAGGTCAAAGTTCAGAGGCAAGGTTCAATGACCTTTCTGAGCCCAAAGTTAAGTTTTTTGAGCAAGTTTCTATTATTTCCCATAATTTTGCCCCTATTTGCACAATTGTGACCAAACCTGGTAAAGGTAGTTTCTATTATGCCCCATAAAAAGAAAAAAAGATCCTGGCCACGAAAAATTCGAAGATGACGGTCATTTTCCGAGATGGCTGCCAGGGTTTTGTTGAATGTGAGTCAAAATTGAGTTAAATTTCAAGATTTTTAGACCCTTTACCTTGCCGACAGCGAATACAATTTTAAAAAACAAATCGGATATGGCTGCCTTTTTCCAAGATGGCCGCCAAATACCGATGTCATGCAAACTACACATATCGTCATCGATATGTCGAGATGTTTGATTGAACCAACCACTTCTGTGTTTTTGGCAACTATGATTCAGAAAAGTATATGAAAACACAGGCATTATTTTGTGTTAACCCTTTATTCAACAAAAGTAAAATAAAAACTGAACAAGGTAACAGTATTTCCCCCAAATCTCTTAATAATCTCATAATATCTTAAAGACGCTATGTAACACTGTGAAAGACCCATTTAAAAAAAATGTCGAACTTTGCAATCTGACATATCTGACAGTGTTTGAATGGACAAATAAACACCCTAGAATACAAAAGTTTGGACAGTAATGCTGTCACTAGTGCAATATGTACAAATACAAATTGGCTCATTAATTTCCTATCGGGCGATAGGAAATTCTGCAACACAGCAGTCTATGGGGGAAAGCTGGAATGGTCTCTCAATGATTCTCACTTTTTTAAAGCACTTAATGATCGTTTCAAACTGCAATTTTTTCAGGGTTTCATTTTTAGATCGTATCAGAGACACTGGTAGCATGGAAAATCATGTAGCTCAGATTTTTTAAACTGGAAACATTGTTATACAGTGTCTTTAATAATCTCTTACAAACTCTCCAAATGACATAACATAGAGCTGAATAAAATGTATACTCCAGGAGTCTAGGGGATCTTGAAATATGTGTCTACATTCTCCAACCTTGAACATAAAAGTTAACCGCTACATAAAATTAAAAAACAAAAGATTTAACACTGATGCAATTAACGTATTAAATCCCCTCTCCCATTTTTTTTTAATCTTGGACATCCTCTCTCCGTTTCCTGAACTCGAAAAAATCATTGTCAAATTAAGGTAATTTGTTTTCTCCTTTTAAATAAAAAACTTCAAAAGGTATCACACTTTGAAAAAAGCCTCTAGTATAAGAACTATGATGAGTGTTTCACCCATGGAGATCCACTATTTACCCTGCATCCTCATTCCTTATCAACGTAACTGACGTAAAAAGGGCCTATCATCCCAACTTTATATTCCAACTCAAAAGTAATAACTACAACATCATTCTAATCTTAACCTCACCGTCAGAATTGAGTGCTAAACTACCCTTTGACCATGCATTGATCAACATCCACCTTGGGTGCCTGACAAATTAATCATAGGAGCAGCTGCCGAGCGGAGTGTAGCGTAGTCCATTCTCCACACATCTGCCCCTTCTACATCATTCCTTTTAATCATTAGGAAAAGTCTCGGCTTCCTCAACCCGCCAATAACAATAGAACTGCCCGTGTTTTTCAAACCCCGAATTTTAATTCTTACCTTCTGGGCTTCCTATCTTGCTGTAAACTATTTGTGCTGTTCACCTTTAACCCAATCCTTGATCTTACGTAATAACAATGACAATGTCAATAATTGTCTGACTTCAGCAAATTTAGGGTAATCTCTACTGGCGTGGACCATTTTTTTTTTTTTACTAAAGAGGACATTTTCTTGTTATCTGGACACGTGAATTAAACTTCGGACAAAATAAATCGACCCAGAAATACAGAAATACAGGTGATCGCCAAAATGTGTCCCGCCCAGTTTCGCATACATACAAACTTGCTCAAAAATGTAACATTGGGCTCAAAAAGGTCATTGACCCCTGCTAGTGACCTTTGACGTTTTGGTGACATTTAGGTCCCTGTGAGACATCTTCCATCCAAGTTTGGTCACAATAATGCAAATGAGGGCAAAGTTATGGACCATAATAGAAACTTGCTCAAAAAGGTCATTGACCCCTGACAATGACCTTTGACCTTTTGGTGACCTTCAGCTCCCTATGAGACATCTACCACCCAAATTTGGTCACAATTATGCAATTGCGGGCAACATGATAGAAACTTGCTTAACCCTTTGCACGCGGATGTTGCAATTTTGCACATTCGTATAATTAAATTCAACAATCGTAATAATTAATTTTCTCCATTACATTTGTACTAGAAAAGCTAACAAATGGCCATAATGCTTAAGCAACGTCTATAGAAGAATTACCAGTATCAAAAGTGCATTAAGGAAAGCAAGATTTAAAGAAATTCTCAAAATAACAATCATCATTATTATCCCCTCAGAATTAATTCAGCGTGCAAAGGGTTAAAAAACCTAACATTGAACTCAGAAAAGGTCATTGACCCCTGCCAATGACCTTTGACCTTTTAGTGACCTTTTGCTCTCCATGAGACATATACCCCCAAGTTCAAAATTGAAATTTTACTCAATTTTGACCCACATCCAACAAAAACTTGGCAAATATCCCATAATTATGTTATCACCTGGCAGCCATCTTGGATTTTTTTTTTGTGGCCAGGATCTTTTTCTGACAGAGTGACCTTTACTCTATATTTGCACCAAACTTCATACTTGTATCATTAACTGAACGATTATGGCTCAAAATAACTTTTATCTGCTCCACTAAACTCAGTTAGTGCAGGTCTGACAGTCACCAAATTTGATCGAAATATAGTTTAAATGTCCAACTAAACATGCTAAAATGATGAAAAAATTAAAAATATTGTCAGCTCCTTTCACATCTGTTTGCCAACTGTCAACACAGATGACATATTTTTCAATATAAGATCAACCTTAACTTGGCAGTTCAGAGTGCACTTGCTTCCCATTATTTGATATTTCGGAGTAGATTATTGCTTTAGCCTAACAAATATCTACTTTTGGTCGACTTTATAATCGAATTGGTGGGGAAACCCGTGACGCACGCACTTATTGTACCTAGCATGGCGTTGGAGGGATTTTTCATGAGGTTGCCACCTACCCAGGTTGCACCCACAGAGATAGATGTAACTCTATGGTTGCACCCAATATCAACAGAGGGCGCTATGATACGATGAAGCTATCATAGCAATATGTCGTTAGATCCTAGCTGGATCTAACGCGATCTAACGCGAGGTTTCTGAGGTTTTG
>JZLH01S0438247.1:7034-26340 GCA_001188425.1 Eucidaris tribuloides
ACTAGTGGGTAGCCTTGTGGAAAAATGACAACCAACAAATATTTGTTGTTTATGGGTGAATTAGAGGTCAAACTGTCGCGTGTCGTAGGGACGCAGAGATGTCCCATACGACACGCGACATTTTGACCTCTAATTCACCCATAAACAACAATTTTTTTGGGGTTGTCATTTTTTCACAAGGCTACCCACTAGTACTTTATAATTACCACAAAACAAATTGTCATTGCTCAAGCATTCAGCCATGAGACCAGAAATTGTTGTCAAAATGTCCCGTACGACACGCACGGAATCGCCCTTAAAGAGATTTTATGGGCCCATTTTGAAAGTACTTCAAATGTACAAACAGCCTGTTATGAAAGGAAATGATAATTGAAGTACTTCAAGTTCAACAGTTCAGGAAATTACAAGTACTTATGTTCTCACCCTAATTTACTGTACTGCATGAAATGTTCTTTTCTTTCCTGCACATGTGCTAGATCATTGTTTTTGGGGTTGTGAAAAAACCTACATATAATTTGTTTAATAAAACTTAGTTTGAGAAATTGGCTATACTTCACTACTTTGAGTTTGATGTGTTTAAAGAAATAAACAACCTGACCAATTATGCAAATTCTGTATGAAAAAAAATGCAAGGAAGAAAAAAAGAAGCATTTCTACATTTGCGCTTCTCTAGCCCTTTAGTTCTTTGATTGTAGATTTCAAACATGAAATGTGATTTCAAATTTCATATTTGTAACATGTGAAGGATACAAATCAAATTTTTGAATATTATATTTACATACATGTATACTTGTAGGGACAGTGATTTTCCGTTTACCGGTAAATTAAAACGGAAAATACAGTGTGGTTCTTTACATTTCATGTGAAAATTTATGGAATTCACCTTTGCAAAACGGAATTCATGTTTTTGCTGTGTACATTCTCTATGACAAAACAGAATTTCCATTTTGAGATCAAGTTGAAACGGAATAGCAGGTTTTCAGAAACGGAAAAAAAAAGTTTTTTGAAACGGAAAATCATTGTCTCTACATATATCTGGATGAAATGCAATAAATATGGCAACTTCTGCAAATCCAATTTAATCCAAGAGCAGAGCACTATCTAACTTAGAATCACTGACATTGGGTTAAGAAATATGGTTGGTTGTTGGCAATATTTTCATATTTTCTTCATGCCTTTGTCTGTTAAAAGCAGAATTTCCCCCACAAGTATGGTATTTTGTGTTTTTAAGCAGATTTTTATTTTCCATGCAACTGTTTCAACTTTTCAAAGCAAATCTTATGCCCCAGTCAATGAATATTTGCATTATCAGTTCACCCAGAGAACTAAACTAGTTCATTGTAGATATTGTCTATAAATAGCTAGTCGTTAAATAATTGTTTCGTGGAGGTGGAGAATCTAAAGATTATCAAGAACAGGTATATCTCTTACATTGTGCATGTTTATGGAATATGTAAAATGTACTGTCGATACAGTGTTAATGCATGCATTGATCTACATGTAGCAATAGTATTTTGTGTACTTCAGATGATAATGGTTTGTGTCTCGCTTCATTTCTTTCTGTTTCTGTCAGGGACCTGTATAACAGGATAATGAGTGGACACCCTATTGTTTGATTAACGTTGTTCACTCCTGTCTTCTGCTGGAGGTCATTTATTGTGTTCCATTTGTTTAGAGCGACCAATACAATCATTTTAGTACAGTGGAAACTTTGCATATGAATAAGAGGCTATTCCTGCAGGGGCATTTGCAAAGCCAGACATTTTTGTGTAGTTCAGACCAGGCAGTACTCTTGTTGTGTACTTGTGTGGGGGTGGGGGGGGGGTAGGAGGTATTTATATTTTGTGTATTTGGGAAGGGGAATTGCAGGGAGGATAACATTGGGGGTTCATTTTTATGTCAGAGGCTTGTTATCCAACTAACTAACCAGTGTCTCAGCATGCCAGAGGGGGTGGGGGATTTGGAGGATGCTTGGGGTCGGGGCGGCTATTGCCCCCTTGACCCTCCACTTTTACATGCTACATTTACATGTAAATCTACTTTTGTGATTGCAACATCATGTACGACAGTGGGTATTTCCCACAGATATTCATTTGTACCTGGGAGTCACTAATGAACCAGTTGTAGTACATGTACCACCAGTTATCGGAGTGGTCATGTTGTAGTAATGGATGAAATGCTTATTGTGTGTGTATATGTGTGTGTGTGTGTGTGTGTGTGTGTGTGTGTGTGTGTGTGTGTGTGTGTGTGTGTGTGTGTGTGTGTGTGTGTGTGTGTGTGTGTGTGTGTGTGTGTGTGTGTGTGTGTGTGTGTGTGTGTGTGTGTGTGTGTGTGTCGTGTGTAGTGTGTAGTGTGTGTGTGTGTGTAGTGTGTGTGTGTGTGTGTGTGTGTGTGTGTGTGTGTGTGTGTGTATGTGTGTGTGTGTATGTGTGCGTGGTGTGTGTGTGTGTGTGTGTGTGTGTGTGTGTGGTTGTGTGTGTGTTTGCGTGTGTGTGTGTGTGTGTGTGTGTGCACTGTAGATACTCTGCGTACATTATAAATATAGAAATGAGTTTCTTGAGTCCGTCCATATATAGTGTCTTGGTGGACTGTGGAAGTGATAGTCCTACTTTTATTTACTAATTTCTCCAACGTTGGGTGAACAGTTGACGGTGGCTATTCTGTAGTGGAGACAGGTGATTTCGCCCTTTAAAGTAGTATTGCTGATTTCCTTGTGCTAGACATATGGCAGGTTGCAGTGCACAACATTCAAAGAAAGTACTTGTGAATAATTCAGTTTGTCTCATTGTTTTCAGCTGGATAGTTTGTTGGGACAATTTTCTGTTTTACCAGTAAATCAAACGGAAAATCCATCTGGTTCTTTTCATGTGAAAATTCATGGAATTCACCTTTGCAAATGGAATTCATGTTTTTGCTGTGTACATTTTCTATGACAAAATGGAGTTTCCATTTTTAGATCAAGTTGAAACGAAATTACGGGTTTCCAGAAACGGAAAAGACCATTTTTTTTTTAATGGAAAATCATTGTCTCTAAGTTTGCTGTTTGTAGATCTCTAAAATAAAAATAGTTTTGTTTGATTGAGGGATTCATTCACATGAGCTGGATTGAATTTCAGTGTTGTGTCACCATTTGCATTGCAGGTCAACTTTCCGATGAAAGTTTGTTCCACTTTAAAGGCAGTGGATCTCATTTGCAAACGTCCCCGCAGACCAGGAAAAGATACCCATGCCCTTAGGCTATTGATGAAGGGCATGTCTGTGAAATCTGGGGGTCAGTGATTGCCTAGAATTTGAAAAATGTAAAAGAAAAACAATAGCCTTTAGTGTATGTTCTATGGTAGGATTTTTTTTCTCGCGAGAAAAAATTCAAATCTGAGTCTAACAGTCACTATAATTCCACTAAAACTGAGTTTCTAGCTCCTTTATTTTGCTAAAGGTTGCCAGATGGCATTTTCTTCTAAATGACATTGTATTTGCACAATGTTAATTTTTAGGCATGCAAAAGAGATCCCCTGCCTTTAAAGGAACAGGAGCTCATTTGCAGCCCACCTGGAACACAGTTTAAAACATCACCCTTATTGCCCTTATTAAGCTACCATCGGAACTAGTGTGGCACGACTCCAGGATTTTTGAGAGTCGACTAGTCGCTAATCAAAAGTCGCGACTCCGACTATTTGCCGACTCTTGGCATTCAGTTCTGTTGGTATGATCAATAGGTAAAAAGAAGCAAACTACAGCCTATACAATGACTGTTCAGTGTCCTCCTTCAATGATTTCAGTGATTTTGATGCGAAAGCAGTCCATTCTTGTCCAATTTCATTACAAATAATAATGGTTAAGTTTCATTTTAAAATCATTTTTGAACTTATGTTATTTAAACTGTGATTACGATCATTCAAAAATTGACTTTCCACCATGGTCCCACACATTGTCATCAATGTTTTGACTGGTTTATGGAGTCTATTTTGCTGTTTCCAAAGTCAAAGTTGTGACTCTGACTTTTGGTGACCTAGTCGTGCAACACTAATCGGAACCTGATTTGTATTTTCCGAAACTGGAATCTGTTGGGAAGTAATGGAGGTGGGGAGTGAAAAGCACAAACCCCCAAACGAGTAGGCCTTATGACTGTTTTTGACCAAAGTTACACTACCAGTCAAAAACATTGTGAAAATGGTCTCAGAACGGTTCACTTGCACTGCAACCAGAACAACCGAGCCAAAAGGTGGACCAAAAGCGTTCCGAAAGCGTTTTTGTCAGATCACCTCCAGAAAATGCATGACTTTCGGCTCCATAATATATATTCGTAGTGGGCTTGTTAGCCATTTCTAGCCAACAAATTCAGTTAAATTACACTCTGTAGGTTACCGGTAAAGTGACCGAAGTCGCATATAACAAAGATCACAATTTTTCTGCGGTGAGCATTCTTACTGCCCAACTCACTGTGAAATTTTGCATGGAGTTAGAAAATTACACTCCTGTGTGTTATTTTTCTTGTAATGTTTTGGGTTGAGTTTTTGCACAGTTGCTTAGCAGCTGTCACCTTTCTGACTTTTCACTGGCAGTGTGAATGGCCCTCATATCTCCTTTTTGTTTTTCGTTTTCGTTTTATTTTCTGTCTTAGTTCGAAAGAAGCAACTGAACAGATGGAGACTAAGTACAGTAATCTGCCCGTGAAGGAGGGGGCTGCGGCACCGGTGACGGTGAAGAAGGGGTACCCTGGGGCGAGTCGGGAGAAGTGGGGGAACAAGGCTCAGTTCATCCTGGCTTGTGTGGGGTACGCCGTGGGGCTCGGAAATGTGTGGCGGTTTCCTTACCTCTGTTATAAGAGTGGTGGTGGTGAGTATTTGATTGTACAGTTCTTCAATCGCATACACGTAGTCAAGTGTGTTACATTTGTCTGAAAACTATCAAATGATAGAATTGATAAAAGTTGTCATAATATGTGACCTGTCACCACAATACCCTGATTAAGTCGCACATCTTATGAAACATAAACATAGAAAGAAAAATACTTTGGGTGAAAAAGTATAAATATTCAAACTTTTTCAACATGTGAAGGTTATAAATTTCTTGATTTTTGAGGACAATTCACTTTCATGCTGTATATCATTACGATATTTGGCACTTATTCTTTGGGTTGTACGACTTTATTAGGGTATCATGGTGACGGGTCACATATATTGAAATGCAGATTAAAGTGTACAGCGTAAATCAGTTTTGAATGGCCCATTTAGGATTTTAAGTTGGGCACTTCTATTTATTTATGTGCTAGTTCAGTAAGAAGGACTTATCGCAGAGTTGAACTTGAAAAGTCATTGTTATGGTGTACATGTGTTTGTATTATTAGTCAAATATTTGAAGGCATCAATTAACAATCTACCCCCCCCTCCTCTCCCCTCCTACCCCAACCTTTGGAAAAAGAAAAGGAATGTCCAATCGTTCGCAAATCTTGATAAGCATTGATTACTTAACTACCGGTAAGTTTAGTGTAAGTAGAAATGACATCGCAAACTGGTTGAATGTTGTACAGCCCATATGTTCAAAGCATGTACCACTTCATTCACACAAAAATGTTTAAAAACAAATATGAGGCAATTGTTGAATATCGGTGAGCATCCTTTGAACTTGAAGTCGATCTGCTTATCATATCATTTGTATCAAAGTGTTTATTGATCAAGTTCACTGTTTGTTTGTTGTTTTTATTGATCAGGCATTAAACCGATTACCGATGGACCCTTCGATCACAGTTTGTAATTGATAACTCTTTGTTTGATCAGTGCTAACAACTTAATCAGATAGTATAGATACAGGAACCAGTGAAGTGAACCCAAAAAAGTTCTGAGACGAAAATATTTGTAACTTTGTAAGTCACATTCTAGAACACAAGCAGTCTTTCAAATCCATTATTGTGTGGAAATTGATGTATGTTTATTAAGTTTATATACATAGAAACTATTCATTTGCGTTTTCATGAAAAATTTCCAATAATTTCAGTGTGTTGAGTTCTTTGACTGTCAAGGGCTTCTGTAAGTGACGTACATTAGTTTGGCTCTTGTTTGTTTTCTTAAAGTCTACAGTATCATTCACCATCACTAATGATAATTGTGCTAAAGTAAGCAAACATGTTAAATCAAAGTACATGTACAGCATTTGCTGAGTTGACAAATCTGCATATCTCAAAAATGTTAAATGTTCTGTAGAAAAAAAAGAAAAGAAAAGAAAAATGCTTTGACTCTGAAACAGATGAGATTGCCTTCCCTTTACTTCACCACAGTGGTTTTGTCTTTAGAGATTAAAATCTGAGATTTGGAGAACAATTTTGCTCCTTGTTTCAAGGTAAACTTAACCCATTGATTGAAGATGGTTTGATTTTACTTTATAACAAGCATTTCCCATAGACCTCACAGTAAGACATTGTGTGTCTAGTCAATAGTTAGTTAGTTAAAACATTTTCATCAAAACTGAGAGTGATATGAGGTGAAATTGTCAACCCAGCAAAGCCATTCAGCATTACCTAAATGGAAATGGACTTTCATTGAAGTAATTAATTCATTTATTAATTGGTGTTATTATGTTTTTTTTTGGGGGGGGAGGAGGTTTATTGTGTCCCTTGTGTTGGTTTTTAGACGTAATTCAAGATTTTTCTTTCTAAATCTCTCACTGGTGCAAAAAGTAAGTTCTCTTAAAGGCCCACTGTCATGAGAGTATGAAAAACACCCTCTTTGACTAAAATCATGAAAAGGGTGCACTAATGGCACCCATAATGGAACAGAAACAGCCATGACAGTGTGGAAAAAGTGCAACATTTGTTTTAGTCCCACAATCTGTTCACTATGGCACTGCGACGGTCCATGTTCGTGAATATATGCCTGAAAAGGGTGCACTAATGGCACCCATAATGGAACAGAAACAGCCATGACAGTGTGGAAAAAGTGCAACATTTGTTTTAGTCCCACAATCTGTTCACTATGGCACTGCGACCGTCCATGTTCGTGAATATATGCCTGTATTCAAGGACTAGTTGTCATCCTCTCTGTGGTTGATTTGACCCTTGACAGTGGACCTTTAACATGCCATGGAAAGTACAGCTATTGTGTGGTGCATATTTGCGACTTTGGCACATTGAGAGTTAATCTGGCAGTTTTACTTTCTCTTTAAGGTGCATTCCTGATTCCATACTTCATCACCCTCTTCCTGACTGGTATCCCCCTCCTTCTGCTGGAGCTTGGTCTTGGCCAGTACATCCGTCTTGGACCGGTCGGAGCCTTCAAGAAAATAGTCCCACTGTTCAAAGGTAAACTTAGCTGATTTTTTTGTTGTTGTTTATGCCCCTGCAGACAAAGTCTAGAAGGGGACATTAAGCATTTCCCCTGTCTGTCCGTCTGTCCCCCGCATTGGTTTCCACATGATAACTTTAAAAATTTTATATGGATTTTCAAAATTTTTGGTGTGTGGGTAGATGACACAAAAATAAAGCTTAAGTTTGAGTTAGGAGGTATCATTAGTATTATTATTTATTTCGGCAAATCAAGAACAACAAAAGAATATAATACAATATAATACAACGGATAAATGTTCATACGAAGCATAGAAACGGGCATCCACTGGACTGCCAGGGTAAAAAAAGTTAACTAAATAACTGTAGTCAATAATGAATATTTGACCCTGTCCAGTGGATGCTAACATAGAAACAAAGTACATGAAGCAGAAATAGTAAGGTAGGGCATAGGCATACAAAATAAATACAATTAAATTCAAATTTAAAAGCAATGGATAAACAACATATACTTATTAAGTAATTGAATAAATTTGAATAAATTTGGAGTGTTGAAATGGTCCACACCAGGTTTTCAAAAGTTTTGGGACCTGTTGTTTAAAACTGTTACCAGAGAAAAACTCTGGTTACATGTATATATAAGCATAATTTTCTTCTGTTGAAGTCAATGGTATTTATAGTTACAGCAACCGGTGCTTTCATATATTTATGCAACAATTAGGGCTCTTATGTTTTTGATGAAGTGTGTGGGTTCTTCAACATGCTGTGCCGTTTCTCTCTCAACATCAGAGCTCAGGCTTTACGTCTGATGGATGGGGTAATGGGAATAAAGTGGGTGGTGTTGGTGTCAGTGTTGCAGTGTTGAGAGAATAATATGTGACCTGTCACCACAAAACGCACTATAAGTCGGTAAATTAAGAAATTGTGTTTTTTACACAGTCTTAAAGAAGAGACTCCAAGCTTTAAAATGATGTATTATTTGTCTAGGATGGATGAAGCAAAACCCATTGAAAACCCTTCTCACAAGTTTGGACTATCACCTAAGCCACTGACGGGAAAGTGGAGAAAAACAGCTGCAAAGATAGTGTTCATTCATGCAAAATGGGAGGCCTTTGACAACCATTCCGTTGAAAGCTCTGTAAAACTAGTCACTCTCTAAAAGAGAACTGTGGATTGGACAATCCTCTTTGGCTCTTACAGTTACCAATGAATATTTCATAAAAGTAGCTTTGTGGTGATACCAAAATCATTACAGGGGGACTTGAATATGTTGGATAACAAGCAATTATATAAAGGGTTACATTATGGTTAATATTGCGATGTAAAGATCGAATTCGGCCAAATTTTCAAGCTCCTGCAAAACATGGTCTGCATTCAATTAAAGAAAAATCAAACTTCTGAATGACTTCTGGTCCTCAAATTTGGACAGATGAAGGAAGAGTGCATGTACTTTTAGAAAATATAACAATCCCAGAATCAACTTTTGCAACCCAACTCGACTATTTACCGCATTTACACGAAAACTGCCATTGCGACTTTATATTGATTGATTTGTGGTGACGGGTCACATACAGTATCATCTAGTAAACCAAGCTCCAACACCAAGCTCAATGTAAGTCTGGGTACCAATTTCATTATTGATCACCCACCATATCCATTTCTGTTGTATTGGTGTAATTTAACATGGTGAGATACCGTATAATTGGTTTGCACTTTGCAAGCTTCCAAGCCAAAAGCGTCCTGATTTCTGACTCCTAAAGTTCAGCAGATCTGCCCTCGTTATCATCTTCCGGTAGGGAGATAAGGGTGTGCTATCTCTAGTGGCCACTCAAATTAATATTTCTTATGAAATAGCTGCTCCATTTTAATGACACTCGACCCAATAATAAAACTGTTGTCAAACACTTGAATCAAAGGGCAATTAATAACAAGGTGGTCTTTGCTGGCTTCCTCTCCCGATATTTATGGACATGTTCGAGAATCTCTAGACATCAGTAACCATAGCAACCAAATTGGCATCCACTCCACTTTTCACGTATCTAGATGTTGACACTGTAATGTAGACTGTACAGTTGATGGCTAAAAGTATCACTGTACAAGGTCACCAGTACATGTAAATGGTGATAATCTAATTTTGATGGCTGGATATGCCATCGGATGCTGTAGTCAATTAGCGGCGTTCCAACTGGGGGGGGGGGTGCTGACCCTTTGAATTTGTTATTTTGAAGAGGAGCATTAAATTGAAAGCAGGACTATGATTGAAATAGAAACCAAATGTTACAAAAGCAACATGATGAATTGGTCTGTTTCTACGATTTCCAATACTTCCTGCGTAACATAACAAGTAAGGAATTATCATTTGTTTGCAAAACTGTCCGAGCAGAATCCAGGACCATTGTAGTTCATATTGGATCATTTTAAAGTACATTCCAATCTTGCCATATCCATGTAATCCATTGGCACAAGTAAAGTAAAAAATGTCCAGAAGACCTCTCACTACCTAATACAGGGGTGTGAGAGTTCAGCTTTTTAGCTGATTTCAGCTTTTTTTGTTCTTAATTTTCAGCTTATTTTCAGCTTTTTGTGAATTTCCTCTGTACAAAAGTATAGGAGCTTTGGCAATTTCAGCTTTTTTCAGCTCTTTTTATTTGTTGTCACTCACACCCCTGCTAATAGCAGTGGCGTATCTAGGGATTATGGCGCCCGGGGCAAACATTAAATTGCCCCCCCCCCCCCCGTGGCGGATGTACAGGGGAGGGTATAGTGGGTTTAACCCCACTCCCTTGGGCTGCCAATTGAAAATGTGATGTGCATAGAAAAACGCCATCATGTTTAAAAAGCATTTGAAAGCAATACAACACCATTAAACTCAGCATAAACATACTGTTGAAGATACGCAATTTTCAATTTGTAGCGCAACTTAGCCGCGCCGAAAATTTTTGATATTTTTTCACTTTTGTCCCCACATCCGAAAAATGGATCGACGCCCCTGGGTCAACCCCTTCCCCAGCAAAAAGCTAGATCCGCCCCTATCCACCACACCCAAACTTATTGCCGTAATTATAAATGCAAAGAAAAGACCGACCTAGCGGTAGATTGTCTTTGCAAAATTATGCGAGGGAGTGGAGTGACCGAGCTTTAGAAAATGTACATGTATGTACTTCTAACACTATAAAACCCATTTTCTATCGCACTTTACCCTGTGGACTGGGAGGGAGGAGCGCATAATTCCTATAATTTTCATATTTTTTCCCTTCCTTTTTTATCTTTCTCTTTCTCTCTTTTGCGTTTTTTGCGCCCCCCTTAAAGTGGCGCCTGGGGCACGTGCCCCCTCTGCCCCCCTTAGATACGCCACTGCCTAATAGGTGGACATTCAACCCATTTGAGACGATTTGATTTCAATATAACATGCAATTAGTCTCCGACGGGTTAAAGGGGAATATCATGTGTGACTGCAAGATGTTTTGACTTTTGAATAAAAACAAGAAATATCAGTAAAAGTAAAGAAAAGTCTGACAAATATGAATACAGTTGGAAGTATTCTCAATTATCCCATCATTACAAATTTTTTGTAACGTGAGAAACCCTCTATTTCTTTTATACCCAAAATGTCATAAAATGTTAATTTTCTCAGAAGAAACTTTTTTCTGAATTTACTTTTTCTGAATTTGTCACACATTTTTCCTTTTTAAATAACAGTTGTTCACGCATAAACAAATTCATGAGATAGAAATTGTAAATCATTTTGTGTACAAAACAGAGAGTTGCTCAATGTGAATGTCTGAGTGTTGCTAATTATTGCTCAGATTGAATGTCAGAGTGTTGCCAATTTTTGTAATGATATTTAGAACTTTCAAGTTTCAAAATTTCATATGTAATTTTATCTGTCTAATTTTTCTCTCAAATCATCACTGATCTGTTCCTCTGATTTGTCTGCTTGTATCCATAATACTTGAACCAGAATTCTCTCTTTGATAAAGATCAGATAATTCAATTATCACTCAACCGTAGTTGGCCAAACATGTGCCTGCACTATGTACACATAGCTGTTTACATTTAGATCAAGTACAGTTATTTTGAGCCTTGTCCAAGGCCATGTCCAAGGATCTACGTCCAAGGTCATTCCCAGGTGGAAGAGATGGGGATGAGATACCGTTTTCAAGGTGACAAAAACTTTGTACGTAAAAAAGTAACCCATTGCTTCCTAGATTCTGCAATTCCCATAGTGACCACACATGTTAGCATAGCACACATGGAAGGTGAACAGCGAGCTGGCATTGTACGTCCTGTTCACTGCAGTGCAGACAGCATGTCTGTTTTACCATTGAGGGAGCTAAACAGAAAAGCTGAACGTTTACTAATTGAAATATCTCGTAATATTGTCAAGCCCCGAGAGAAATACAATTTTGAAATACAAACTGTTTTTTCTCCAATATCAATCATTTTGAGGAGAGATTTTTTATATCAATGATGTACACTTTAAAAGTAAAGGAAGATATTCAATTCCATTTGTTTGCATTTTTGGGCCTCCCAATGATGTCATTTACCTTTAATACATGGAAGGGTTCCTGTAGCCAACGGGTTAATTTTACTGTGTTTTTGAAATTGAACCCCCCTCCCCCCCCCCCAAAAAAAGAATATATAAAATGGAATTATTTTCAGAGCGCACACAATTTTTAGGGCGTTAATAGATGATGTTGGTCAATCTAACTGTTCTGACAAAAATGCAACATATACCCAAAATATGCACTGCCTATGAATGTATTGAGTATTGAAACTAAGAACAAGAAAAAATTCATCACATTACTTGACCGATGATATGTTTGCATTCCAGTTCAGTATTCATGATTGTTGTTTGATCTGCAGCGTTCCATATTTACCGAAATATCTGACGCACTTGCAGTGTGTGTGATACACTGTACAGCGGCTCCCCTCCATGCCGTTCCCTAATTTAATAACTGATACCGCCAGTTCTGGATACCACAACTGCATCCATACCTCTTTAATTTTGCAACATCATCTGCAACCATAGCAACAACTGTGTCTGCTGTATCTGGCCCATTTATACTGTGTGAGGAATTTTATTTGTGCATCTAATATTGTACAATCCATGTTAGGTTTATGTAGGAGAATCAGTCACAAGTTATTATGGAGCAGAGATAGAATGAATTTTACATTTTTCTGTTTCGTTTTTTTTTAGGTTTTAACTCTTAACGTGCCAAAGTCACAGATCTGTACCAAATAATATGCACAAAGTCCATAGAGTTTATAATCCTCTGGTATGTTAAGAGTTAATTGAAGGGGTCATAAGGATGTATCCATTTGTTCACACATTTACAATTTTAATCAATAATCATAGAAGGAAATCATGGATTTAAATTACAGTTAATATTCAATGACTTTTGTTAAAAAAAAATATTGATCCAAGTAAATAACCAAAATAATGAAAAAGTATGATAAGTCATGTCGGTGTAAAAAATGGTGAGAAAAAATTGTGAATAAAATCAAAATTTTGTCTATGTTTGTATACCGGTAATAAAATTGAAACTTGAAGGTTTCAGTGTTAAAAGTGATGGTTTGATTTAAATTAAAGAGAGGTAAATAAACAAAATCTGTTTTTTTTTTAAGGATAGGGTAATAAAAAAAAATCAATCTTGCATTCCAGCATTTTAAGGAGCTGGCATCGTAGTGAATAACTTAGCCTCAGCATCAGACCTAGAAAGATGACCTAGTCTAAATCTGTACAGTGCAAGTACACGTAGGTGCAGTCAGATTAGATTTAATTTGCATTCAGTACACTATACAGATAGAAATTGTGCTATACATGTATGTCGATGTACTGGGGTCAGTGTACTGTATTTGGACAAAGAAGGTCAACAGTTTGTGTGATGGTCTGGCTACAACAATTTCTGAATGTGACGGGCAAACGCGTTATCTGAAGAATTCCATGTGTGTAGCTTTGTCAATTAATAGAGACATGTGTTGTCCCTTCTGCTGTATGTACATGTATGATCTACATGTATTTCACAGCTGCTCCAGCATTACAGACACGGATGTGTGTAGTAGTGGGTTGGGCAGGCTTTTTTCGGGGAGGGGGGGGGATGGGGGAAGGGGGATGGGGGAAGGGCATAAAATCGGTTTTGCTGGAGTAGCATCGCAAATATAGGAATGTTTTTAGATGTCTCTGTTACATCTCCAGAACAGTGGAGATATGGGAATGGGTTCAGTAGCGATTGCACCCAGAGGAAAAATTAAGCTTAAATTTTCGGGGGGGGGGGGGGGGTGCTACTTTGGAGCACATTCGTTAAATTTGGCTACAATTTACATGTACATTGTGTCTGTGGAAATTTTTTGGGGCTCCTTTGACATTTTTGAGGGCTCTTTTTTGCATTTACGGAGGCAAATTGTCCCGAGCCCCCGTGTGTTTTGAGTGTTGGTTGCACCTGTTGTTGGCCTACATTTTAGGTTCTAGTCCTCGAGGGTTGTCACTTGTGGTGCGCAAATCAGGGTCTGAACAATCTGTGCTGTAGACTAGTACTTCATTGGCCTTGCGTTATAGCTGCTTTCAGACACAAGCACAGAATCACCAAATTAGTCTTGGCTCAAGACAACTGCAGACTGTTGTCTAAGTGTCAAAATAGAGTCTGTGTCTGCAGACTATGTTGACCTGTTATCCAAATTCCAAGATTTGATGCACCACCTCATACCCCGGGGTACCAACTAGAAATCCGCCATTTTGTTGAATTATTTATTTCTTTTTCAGCACTGTACCCTGGGTTACAAAATTATGTAAAAGTTATGAAGTAAGGGTGAAAATAACACATTTAACTTCATGTTTACCCTATTTTTCGTAAGTTTATGTCTTTTTGTTGTGCACTTGCACAGCCTCTGCATCATCACCACTGATTTCATCGTTCATAACTGAAGAAAATACATTTTTTAACGCAAGAGGGCGCTGCACAACGGGGTACCCCGGGGTACAACGGTACCCCGGGGTATGGCGTGGTGCATCATTTTTATTTTTATTTTTCAATCATCATTTATCCTTTGTTTGTTTGTGTGCTTGCTGTTTGTCTGTCGGTTTTTTTTTTAGGGGGGGGGCTTTTTTACAAACCTTTGCTAATCAATAGGGAGAGGATTGAGACATGCGCCCCTCCTCGGTCTTTGCTCCCCACCCCCTTACATGTAACTATTCCCTTCACTCGCTTACATGTACAGTAGCTATTAAGCTATGCCCATGTTATTGTGTAGTCTGGATGTGAGACACGCGGTTGTTCTCTTCTCTATGCAGTTACTGCTCGCGAGTAGTGTTAACCCCGCAGGGACTGCCACCCATTGAGGCAGAGATGAGGTCACTCATTATGCATGTGCCTAAACTTCACCCTCGTGGGTACTTGACCTGCTAACCTGTGATCAGCAGGTATTCAGAACTTTCCCTCTATGGTGCATTGGGTAACGAGTAGCCAGATATATTTACAGGGCAGTGACGTGATTGGGAGAAATTAAAAAAAGCATCTCAAACCAAACTGGTTGAAAGACATATCAGTAGATACACCAGCTGAAGTGTATCTCATGGCTGGAAGGATTTATCTTGAATTGTTTACTTATGTCAAATCAAGCATGAACATACTAAATTTGTTTCTTTTAATTAAGCTCCAATAAAAATAGATACCATATTTTAAAAGGAGTCAAATTTTGACTACCAAATTTTCACAGTAGAATCCTTGCACATACTTCATTCTAGAGTAGTTTCACCCCAAGTTGAGGACTACCCCCAATCATGTCATTTACCATTAATAGTTCAAGATGTTCATTTTGTGTTCTTTGGTTGGGGAATGGGAGGGGCATAGTGGACTGTGGGGCATGGACCAAAAAACGCTCTAGAAAACAAGTTCCGTAGTCTCCAGAGTGGCATTGAAAAATAGCATTACAAATTGATTAAGATGAAGTTGCTAATGAGAAAAAGCCTTTGTTCTCCAAATTTTACATGCGCATTGATGAGAAAATCGACTAATTAGTGAGCCAAATTCCTCAGTCCCATTCATAGAAGGAATCACTGTAATTTAGCGATTTCACAGACACGAACATTACTCACTAGATTGCTCTTTACTGCTATGTTAAAATGCCTGTGACTTATGCACATTGGAATGCACTGCCAGAGAAGTTATTCTTTTGTATGAACCTAACAAAAGCAATTCATGCAGTTCTCCATTATTTATTGAATGGCTGTTTTCAAATGCAAGACTAAAATTCCTATTCAGTTTTCAAACATTTGTGGTTTCAGAAAAGCATTGTGAATGCAAAGTTGTCAAGTTTGCGAACGAGGATATGATGGAATGACATTCCAGCTATGTAATTTATTTTTGCACGCGGTGAAAGTCCCCGGTGGTTTGTACACTGCTAAAACGTACTTGGTCACGACATTATAAATAACCGTCATAATTAATTAATTTTTTCAAGAACGGGCACATGGTATTAGGATAACAAACCTGATTTATGGGTTTAGTAATATTTGAATAATCATCATTAGGGATTTGTAAAATACCGCAGATAGGACTACGGAAATTCACACAATTTGGCCTTGCCCTACCGAGTATAGGGGGTCAGTAAGTAGACAGGGGCAACATATTCGTCTATAGCTGGCCAATAATTGCACAATGGATCGTAAATTTAAAGACAGAGTATGGGATTTGCACGTCAGAAAATGGCAAAATGAATGAAATCAGCTCAAATCGTTCACAATGTGAAGATTAAACACCTGCCATAGAACCTTTGGGTAGAATACATAGTTTTGGTGAAAATCTGGAATTCAAACTTTAAAATTTACAGTGACGTTTACATGCATGGGCCATTCCAAAATTGTCCGATCAGCCGTCAGCCGAAGGTCACGTGGAGTTTTAAGCCATTTAACCAATTAGTGTGCTCCGCTGGTCATGCGAACATACACAAAATCGCGATTCGCAATTTGAGCAAAATTTAAAGTCGCGAAAAGAACAATATTCTGGAAAATATATCGTTATTAGTTTTTCTCATAAAACAACAACTTCATGACAAATGGATCTCAAACTTTCAACACTCCATTTGTAAGTACTAAACTACTGTCTGGTATTGATAATGAAGGGAAATAATGGACTTGCAAATCCCAAACACAATCTTTAAAGACGCTATATATTATATAACACTGTGGATATGGTGGAAGACCGGTTTAAAAAATTGTCGAACTTCGCTATGTGACATATCTGACAGTGTTTGAATGGACAAATAAACACCCTAGAACACAAAAGTTTGGACAGTTATGCTGTCACTATACACATTGGCACATTAATTTATTCTCAGCCGATAGGAAATTCTGCAACACGGCAGTCTATGGGGGAAAGCTGGAATGATCTCTCAATGATTTTCACTTTTTTTAAAGCACTTGGGCAATTCCATGATTAGTTACGTTACACTTTATGACAAATTTTACTCAACATTTGACTCCATGAATATGCTTTGATATGATTTTTTCTGTTTTGGTACTGTCAGTTCTCTAGAACTGGCACCTACTTTCACAACATCAAGCAAATCATGAGACATGTTTTAGTGGGTAATAATAAGAACTTAAATTATGGTTAGTTATGTTACATAAAAAGGACATGAAAAAAAATGACTAAGTCTTTGTCCTCAAAGTTTCCTCAACTGTTTTCAACTGAAACAAAGCTGTGGTATTCATGCTATTCTGGTATAACTTATTGATGAAAATCTTTTCATTTTTAACTACAGCATCAAAAACATGTTAGCTACGTTATGGTTAATACATTTTGTCCATCCACACACAAATTTGCGTTTATTCATGTCTTTTTCAGATCTAGTAGGCATAATATGTGGCTTTATTACTTTCAAAACAATGAGAAGAAGCTATTGGCATGGAAAAAACTGCAGAATAAATGATAATTTTTCATAAAACTGAGATTTAGTCAATTTGTCCCACATGTGTATTTCATGTATGGTTTCTGATTCTCCTAGAGGGTGCTGTTGAAGACGTAAAATTTAGAGTAGAAATGATGTCCCCCATTGTTTCTTCATGATTCATACCATTTCAAACCATTAAAATGTAATACGATTCGAGATAGAGCAATATATATAATTTGTGATTTGTCCAATAATTCATGGAAATGCCCACTTAATGATCGTTTTAAACTGCAATTTTTTCAGGGCTTCATTTTAGACCGTATCAGAGACACTGGTAGCATGGAAAATCATGTAGCTCAGATTTTTTTAAACTGGAATGTTGTTATACAATGCCTTTAAACTTGGATTATCTTAGCTAGAATGTAATTCAAATCAATACAGGTCTGCAAATCATTTCCTGAATAAAATCACTTTCTCTCAAGTCTCAGCTATAAGGGAACTGGGTGTGTACTGTGTAATGCATTAACTCTATGGGGATCATAGAATCTTAGAGGAAATAGATTAATACTACATGTACCAGTCCCTTTCTATATTACCTCTCCGGTGTACGTGGCAGTCTCACAGTTGCACAAGTAAGCGCTAATTTTTGTTCAGAGTTTTTGTGGCAATAGTACAGGACCTACAACATATGGTTCTTGATGTTGGAATGTGATATCCATCCACCAGCTAGCTTCCCTTATGTTTACCTGTGCAAGTCAATAAATCAATCATAAGATGTTGGTTAGGCCATGGTTAGGCGTATCAAATAACTAGTCACTGATAATACCAGTATTGGTTGGAAGAGATTATGAGCTCAAGTGCAAATTGGGAATATATCTTAATTTACACCATTTTAAAGCCCCAGTAGAGTTTCATTAAATGGTGATAAATGAGATTCTTCACAATAATGTTTTTTTATACACCTATATGATCTGTCAATGTCCTGAAAATTGCTCACTCTGAAACTCCCATTTTTGAGAAATTACTCAAAATGTAAAATGTTGAGGGGGGGGGGAGGGGGTGGGTGGAAGGGTGTGGGCCCGACATCTCCCATAGGTAATGTACATACCAACTACATGCCCTCCTTTAATATAAACATAATTTGTCACTTAAAACAGTTTTCAGTAGGTTTAATGTTGTGTTCTGATGTGTGGGGTGACAATAGAATACAGGAACTTTGAGAAAGATTGACCAAAACTATATTTGTGCTTTAAAATATATTTTTGAGCCATTAAAATGTAATTTGTGTTTGTAAAACTGTTGAAAAACTCCAGAAACTCTTTTCTAAGAAAGAATACACATGTACAAAATAAATAAGAGGGCAACTTATTCTTAAAGGTTAGTGACATGATTGGGAACACTTGAAAATGCCTCAAGAACCAAATCAGCTGAAATATATACCAACTGTTCACTAGCTGGAATGGATCTCCCAGCTGGAAGGATTTGCCTCTAAATAAATGTGTTTACTTAAGGAGAATCAAGCATAAACATTCCAGTATTTTAATTTTATCTGGGCCAGATAAAAATAAGATACACAGGGAGCCATACAATACCACAAGGGATATTGACCGAGACATTTCCTGGTACAAACTGATTCTTTTGAAATTTTTCTTTGCCAACGATATTAGACATATAATACACACATTGTACACTATACAGTTCGAATACTACTGAGTTTCCATAAAAGAAGATCAAAGCTGTTCAAATTTACATATTTTTTTACTGTGCAACACTACATCATGTTTACCGAGACATTTCCTGGTACAAACTGATTCTTTTGAAATTTTCTTTGCCAACGATATTAGACATATAATACACACATTGTGCACTGTATAGAATACTGAGTTTACTTTCATAAAGAAGATCAAAGCTGTTCAAATTTACACTATTTTTTTTACTGTGCAACACTACATCAGGAAATAAGATGTGACTTCAAAAAAATCATTTTGGAAGTCATAGGAGCATTACCAAAGTGACAGATCATTTCAAATCATGCCCATTGTATACATTTTTGGGTAAATACAGTGTTTTTATTCATACCCTACAAATTCTACTCCCCTTCTTACACATTCTGATGAGCTTTGGAATGGCAACTTCTCC
>JZLH01S0438247.1:32024-42380 GCA_001188425.1 Eucidaris tribuloides
TAGACTAATAGACTGCTCTTCCAGCGGGTCCTGCATAACATTACCCTTCTCTGTTCTAGAATGCCGAGCGCCTGGATAGAAAGCAGGAGGTACCATTTTTAAAAGCTTTGGTATGACCCGGTCGAGGCTCGAACCCACGACCTTCCGCACGTGAGGCGGACGCTCAATCCACTAAGCCATCACGGTGGGTAAAATGTGAATTGTGAGATGTGAATTACAAATCACAAAAATAGAGCCACTGTCACCAGGTGAAATGACATGATGGTACATGTGCATGTTTATGACTCGGCTGACTCTTTTGCGAGAATTTGGTACTTGACATCTTGCTATCACAAACACCTTTATCTTCTTGCCACGCAAAGTATTCCTAGAAGAGGTACGGAAGGATGTAAATTGGAAACCTAGAACCAGCTTTGTTCTCAGGAGCATTGTTCACAATGAAGAGAAGCCATTTCAAAGGAATTCCTTAAAATCTGGTTGAAGACTTTATCCCATTCACATCCCTGGTTTAATCCCTTTATATTCAGCCTGGTGTTAACTGCTATTCTCTGAAACTTTACTATCCCAAATCATTGTGACCCCACTTCTGTAAATAACTAATGGAGTGAAACTACAGTAAACAAGTTAATTTGGATCAAGACAATGGAAGTTACTCAACTGACCAGTAGTAGTTTTTTTCGGATTTTCCTCTCGAAGTTTAGAATGGTACATGTACATGTACATGTACATGTACATTCAAGAATGCATACAAGTTTGCATCTTGCAGTGTGTACATTATACATAACATTTTAATGAACGGAACATGTTTCAAAGTGAACACACTTCATCTTCAGCCTTTTCAAATATTCAATTGCCCTCCTTTTCTTTTCACATGTACCACATACCTGTTGTAATCTATGTAGCTACATTCTTAATAGTTAGGTTCACACGATGTTGCTAAACTTAAAGTTTAATTCTAAGTTTTAAACTTCAATGATTAGCTCGTAGTTTAGCCCCGTGTAGACGGACTCGAAAGTTAGCAATCTTTAAGTGTAGTCGAAGTTTAAAACTACAAGATTTCTTATGGTTTACGCTCTCTCCACGAGCCGCGGGGGGTCCCCACTCGTAGTTTCAAGTCGTCTGGACACGAACGAACTTGAAAGTTAACGTGACCGCTGTGTGAACCTCGTGTCCCTCTATAGGTTTAGTGTTAGTATGGGGTCATCGCGATACTTCCGGTTCTGAGGCTTAATCAACAAGTGGGACTCTCGCTCGAAAGTTAAATCTTAAAGATTACGTGTCGTGTGGACGCTCGTCGTAGTTTTTAGCTATCATCGATGAGTAGGCTCCGTGTGAACATACCTAATATTTCTGTAGCCATTACTTGATATCCGGCATGTATAAATTAAAATTTTTCTGTAACCAATTGCTCAGCCTCATATCCAAAGTGTATAATGCCAATGACTCTGTATAATTTCCAGGCTGAAGATGAAGTATTTTCAGTTTGAAACATGTTCCGTTTATTAAAATGTTATGTGTTCTTCGTTACATTTTCTTCAAGCTTTTATCGTGTCATGCTGTAGGCTACATGTACATACATGTACAACATAAAACCAGAGGGGGCCACTGTCATTACAAGGTGTATACCATGCACGTGTGAAAAAAACCCAGTAAAAAGGGTTCTTTTTCATGGAGGGGCAATGTACGTGCTTACAATGAAAAGGGTATCAAAATCGCCAAAATCAGGAAAAAAAAGGCTAGGCCTATACATTACTTCTTACAGAAGGCTTACTTGAAAGGGTATCTATTCAGATTTGAATACTTCGACGGATAATTACATGTACTTGTGTAGGGTCCATTTTGAAAGTCCATACCCAAGTGTGGTGTACACCTCAAGTGGCCCCTTGGGACATAATAATATGACAGAGGATTAAATAAAAAGAATGGGGGTGGGGTGGGGGCAAATGTAGATACCCTGCCAAAATAAGTACATTTATTTTATCCTGTTCATTCTTGATAGATGCTGTATTACTGGTCTCTCCAAACAAAAAAGTTTTTTGAATAAATATCCTCCAAATCCCTGAATAAGCAGGCCTCCAACAAAACTTTTCTTTGACTGCTTAGTCTAACCAGGGAGTTGACTCCCTGGTCTGACGTTTGAATTTTAAATTCAAGTGCCCGACCGTAAAACCCCCAATGCCTCATCTAGACATCTGGACTCAGCTTGTTTTTGTCAATCAATCATTGACAAAAAGGCACTGCCCAATCAGGCAGGTTCCTTTATTTTTGGTATATCTTTCAACCAGTTTCATTAGATAGGCATTATTACTCTTCTCCCCTATCATGTCACTTGCCCTTTTTAACAGGGACTCGACACTAGCACTTGCCCGCTTGCCCGGGGCAAGTAAAAATTTCATGTGGGGCAAGTAAAAACTCAAAATATTCAAAATTTTGATCATGAAATGAGCAAAATATGTCCACAAACATTAAAAATATGTCTAAAATTTTGTGTTCAGGTCTATTTCCCAGAATAGTAATAAATGTCATTCTAACAAAATCTTATTGTTTAAATTAGTGAGAAATCTTTTTTAATGTTTTGTATTTTTATCGGCAGTAATCTTCATTCGGAAATAAAATCTGAAAGTGATAATTCACTTGCCGAAGGGCAAGCAGGCAAAAATATGTGGAGCCCGAGATATGATAGAGGAGAGATGATATTTATAAAGGATAGTGAGAGTGTATGAGGGATGTGGTGATATATGGGAGAAAGGGATTGATGATGGTGGGTGGTGAGGTAGTGATGTGTGTGAGGGATGATGGTGAGGGTGATGATGATGGTGATGGTGATGGTGATGGTGATGGTGATGGTGATGGTGATGGTGATGGTGATGGTGATGGTGATAATGATAATGATGTCATGATGTTGATGGTCATGATGGTGATGGTGATGGTGATGATGATGGCGGTGATGGTGAAGATGTTGATGGTGGTGTGAGATGGTGATGGTGATGGTGATAATGATAATGATGTCATGATGTTGATGGTCATGATGGTGATGGTGATGGTGATGATGATGGCGGTGATGGTGAAGATGTTGATGGTGGTGGTGATGATGATGTTGATGGTGGTGATGATGATGATGGCGTCATTGATAATGATGATAATGATGGCGTTATGACGATGATGATGGTGATGGTGATGGTGATGGTGATGGTGGTGATAGTAATGGTAATGGTAATGGTAATGGTAATGGTAATGGTAATGGTAATGGTAATGGTAATGGTAATGGTAATGGTGACGGTGATGATGATGATGTCAATGATGATGATGATGGTGATGGTGATGGTGATGGTGATGGTGATGATGATGATGGTGGTGGTGTCATGAGGTTGATGATGACAGTGATGATAATGATGATGTTGATGTTGATGGTGATGGTGATGGTGGTGATGGTGATGATGATGGTGGTGGTGGTGATGATGATGGTGGTGGTGGTGATGATGATGGTGGTGGTGGTGATGATGATGATATGATTGTGTCATTGATAATGATGTTAATGATGGTGTTATGACGATAATGTTGATAATAATGGCAATCTGAATCATCAGAATCACTTTGAGATTTATATGCAACATAACAAGAAAAGTGATTTAGGATTTTCTTACATCAGAACTGACCTTCTCATTTGATGAGTCATAATGTTGTATAACAACGTCAGAGAATGCTAGTCTGCTATGCAGACTCTGAATGGTCTTTGATGTGGAATCCCAGCTCGCGAAGGGGTGAACGAAGTGAGATACACACACTGCAAATGAAGGTCTTGTAGACTAAGGGAATGTGACCTCTTGTCCAGTCTGACGGCTTGTCTGGACTTTGAGATAATTAGTTCAGCAGCTTGCAGATAGTCTGATTCACAGACTCCTCTTGCTGCCGTCTAGGCAGGGCCCAGCCGAGTGCGCTAGTGCGAGTAGCAAGTCACCAGATTGATTGAGTACGGAGAAAAAGTTAATAACGCTTGTAAAACAGGCTACTTGCACTTGCTGTGCATGGGAGCTTGTGAGCTGGATAGAGCTGGTGGAAAATCTAATGGATATCTTTGTTTTGATCATTTCTTAAAAGTATATGTACCAGTATTATTTAGCGCGAGGACTGATATAAAGAACGTGAACCTACAATCTACATGTACATCATGTTTTTGGACAAATTAACTTGCGTGTGAACATTACACACAGATTTATCAGATAGGGCCCATGCGCTGTCTCATCTCAGCAGTGCATGGGCAAGTAGCATGACGTAAACAATAAAAACAAATGAACAGACCTGTCAGTCATTGTATTTTAGTAATTGGAGTTGTAGTAAATGATGCTGGTTTGTGAAGGTAGAGTAGTATGGACACAGTAAACCTGTCCTGGATTTTGTTGCGATGTGAAAATTTGTACCTCACATTGATGAGGATTTTAAAGGAAAAACCATTCCCAAAGACAGCAAAAAATGTGACTCGAATATTCATGATGCTATTCAGAAGCATTTATCAGATTGGACTCAAATTTTATACAGTTTTTTTCAATTACCTGGTCCTTCAGTTGGACTGTTATTTTTTGACAAATTGTCATTTTTTAGTGATTTCACGTACAAATTTAGAGCTGTATATTCCGATAACATTGATGCTGCCATAAAATGAGGACCCTTTAAATCAAGAAAAACATATTTCACATTGAATCTTTACTCTGAAATATGGGCACTTGTTATTATCAGATGAATATGTGACCTTTAAGAAAATGCCCCCCCCCCCCCCAAAAAAAAAAATCAATGATATGATTCTCCATACCAATTTACCTATTTCCCACCCCCTGATGCATACAACCTGCTGCTAAAATCGTGACTTACATGTACATCAATTGTTCCTTTTGTTGAGACAGCTAGGTCACATAAATTATGTAGATAAACTGATCGACAATCAAATCTATTCAATATACATGTTGGTGCATTTACTGTAACAAATACATGTCCATCATCAAAATTAGTGACTGGTCCAATTTTGCTAAATAATGCATGAAAATAATCGGGAAAATAATGGTGATTGTTTGTGTTTTGTAGTTGACAACTGGCATGACCAAGATGTTTCCAGGTGATTTGCTGTGTCAATGATCCTTGACCGTATATCCTGAGGGGGGATGTGGAGTCATCTTGTTTTAGACTTATCAAAGGGTTAAAAAATAAAATGCTTCTGTTATATCTGCATTATTTGAATGAAAATATAAATACAGAGAAAGAGTAGATGTTTGAGCAAACTTTCCTAAACCATACAAGAGTTTTGAATTTATAATTTTGAGTGTGATCAGTTAGTGTTACGGACAGACATTTTAAAAAATGACTGATATTGAAGGCCTAAGGAACAATTTGATAAGATATGAGAGGTTGCTTTATGATTTATTGTGGAGGTTATCACTAGAGATACTGAATAATGACAAACTTTCCTTAGGCCTTCAATGATGGTCATATTTGAAAATGTGCTTCTGTGACACTAACTGATCACGCTCATTTTGTTATGGGGAGTATGAAATTTACAACTCTTACAGTTTTTGTGATATTCTATGATGACGACATAGACAAACGTCCTGTGGTATTGCTCAGTAGTTCATTTATTTTTTCTTTTATTTTCTTAGATCGAAGGTTGGCAGGGATTTTTAACTCTTTTTGCGACCCACAGCTTGCGACATCAAGACACTAGTCTCGAGTCAAAGCAGTTGACTGAAGATACATGTAGTACTGAGTTCCCTATTGAAATAGGATGGGTTAATCTAGATGTCTGGAAAGCTAGACTACACTGGTACATACATTCTGTACTGCAATAACAAGAAAGATGAAATTGCATTTTTCATGAAAAATCTAAAATAAAATTATATTGTAATTTCAGACCTGCCAACTATTCCTAATTTCCAGGAAAAAGAGAGAACACTGTTTATGCATCTTCAAATTGTGTCCCTATTTTTGCAAATATACAGGTATGTCTAGATAGTAAGTCATAGAATATTTAGGATTGTCCTTATTTTCACATTTTTACCCCATTTTGTCTCTATTTCTTAGGTTTTAAGGTTCGCAGGTACATGTAATTTTGTGAGGTAAAAGTTGTTATTTTTCTCTCTCACTTTCGTTCTCTGTTTACAGGAACGGGCGCATTGATTGTGATGATCACATTCCTGCTCACCACCCACTACAACGTCATCATGACGTGGGCCCTCTTCTACCTCTTCTCCTTCCAAATAATATTTTTTTTTGTCTCACTCTTGCTCTCTGTGTACAGGGACCGGTGCAGCAACCGTGATGATCACATTCCTCTTGACCACCTACTACAACGTCATCATGACGTGGGCCCTCTTCTACCTCTTCTCCTCCTTCCAGAGCGTGCTGCCGTGGTCCGGCTGCAACAACACGTGGAACACGCCCGACTGCTGGTCCCAGGAGGACTACCGGAACCTCGGGGAGAACGAGACCCAGCCGAACGGGACCGTGTCGGCTAGCCAGGAGTACTTTGAGTAGGTACCAGTGTTGAGGAATTTAAATCAAGTGATTTAAATCATTGATTTAAATTTTGATTTGAGTCAAATGAGTTAAATCATTGATTTAAATCAAGCAATTAAAATGAAGGGATGTAAATCATTGATGTAGTTTAAGCGATTAGAATCATTGATTTAAATTAAATCTAGCAATTAGAATGAAGGGAATAAAATCATTGATTTAGAATAAGTGATTCAAATCATTGATTCAAATTATAGATTTAAATCAAGCAATTCAAAACACAACAGCAAAGATGCTGGGCAAGAATGAGACCCAACTAAACGACTCTGTGTCAGATAGTCACGAGTACTTGGAGTAAGTTCCAGGGTTGAGGGATTTTAATCGAGTGACTTACATCATTGATTTAAATCAAGCTACACTGATTTAAATTGAACAATTTAAATCATTGGTTTAAATCAAGCAATTAAATCAAGTGATTTAAATCATTGATTGAATTTAAATCATTGATTTAAATCAAGCGATTTGAATCATTGATTTAAATAAAGTGTTTTAAATAACAAATTTAAATCAGGCAATTGAAATCAAGTGATTTAAAGCAATGTATCTAAATCATTGATTTAAGAGCATCTTATTAATATGATTGATCTAGGGTGTTGTCCATCCTAACACTATTATTTAGATCAGAACTTGACAATTTGTTATGGGGCTTCCAAAATATTTAGCCAGTGACAGTGCCTTTAACTACCAATCCCTAGTAATGTGACTCCAGTCACAGAAATCAGTGGGAAGCTGATCATCAGAATGTTCACACTGTTTCTATAGTTTTGGATTAACCTTTATAGACTATAGAGTCTAAGAAAGATCAATCTTTTTTTCCTAGTTTTCATGGTCGGGTACCTGACATAATGGCATAGCATGGCATGTGACCATGAGTGTGTCAAGCATCCCTTGATTATGTAAAACATACATCCTGTTCAAAGTCCTGGCAAATAAACAAAACAGATACCACAAAATCGCACTTTCATGTGAAGCATCATCTGGAAAGGACATCTGTAATGGCCTTTCTCACCTTTCCAAAACATTTCATCAAAATGTTTTTGTTTGAATAAGCAACTTGTCCTTGAAAGTTAATTGGAGTTCAATTAGTTAATTACGTCATTATTTCCTGTTTTTTTATAATTTAATTGATTCAAGAACAGCCATTCTTGGCCCTGAATTTCAATTTCAAATTCCAAACTCTGTATCTGCCACATATTTTTGGAGGTCACCAAAATAGATAAATTAATAAATGAAAAAATAAATTGATAAATTGATGAATAAACAGAAGAATGAATAAACAAGTAAATAATCAAATAAATTGAATTAAAAAAATAGATAAGTTAATGAATAGATAGCAGAATGAATGAGTAAATGAATTAAATAGAGAAATAAGTAAATAAATAAGTAAATAAATAAATAAATAAATAAATAAATAAATAAATAAATAAATAAATAAATAAATAAATAAATAAATAAATAAATAAATAAATATACTTTTAGTTATTTGATACAAGAGACACATAGATATCAAAGAGAAAAAACAATTCTGACAGTGTGTTGAACTACAGTATTTACTGGATAAGACTTTTTTTAGCTGTAAATTTAATTGGAATGGACTTCACTGTAGTTTTCTTTGGCACCGTCTTTGCGTGTGTGAAACCTTCTGTGAGTGTTGAAATGTGCTTAGTCATGTTAATTAGTGCCCAGCTATTATTGTGAAGAATTGTAATCTATGATCAAACAGTGCATGACCATGCATTCAATTTCTTCTCTTGTTAATATCACAAGTACCCATGTTTTTTAATTTTTTGGACCCCCATGACCTCTGGCTATCATTTCACATTCCAGCGGCATTCTGAAGTGCTGCTTATAGGCCCACATGAATGCAGAATTTTGTAGAAGGACCAAGTCACAGAATGAAAATTGTGCATCTCGTTACATAACAAAACAAAGTTTTTGACTGAAATTATGAATACATTTACTTGCCAGAAAGCAGATCAGCAACGCTTTAACGAACTTGTCCTACACAGCGGGTAACTAGGCCTATGTAGAACTTTGTAGAACTTTATAGACGGACCATGTCACGTAATGAAAATTGTGCATTTCATGACACAACAAAACAAAGTTTTTGACCTTAGTTAGGAATACTTGCTTAAAATCAGATCAGCAACGCTTTCACGTACTTGCCTATAGATGCATGCATTTATGCAGGTAACAAGTGCTACTTATAGGCCTATGTAGAACTTTGTAGAACTTTATAGACGGACCATGTCACGGAATGAAAATTGTGCATTTCATGACACAACAAAACAAAGTGTTTGACCTAAGTTAGGAGCACTTAAAAGCAGATCAGCAACACTTTCACGTACTTGCCCTACACATGCATTTATGCAGGTAACGAGTGCTACTTATAGGCCTATTTAGAACTTTGTAGAACTTTATAGACGGACCATGTCACGGAATGAAAACTGTGCATTTCATGACACAACAAAACAAAGATTTTGACCTACGTTAGGAATACTTGCTCGAGAGCAGATCAGCAATGCTTTCACGTACATGCCCTACACATGCATTCATGCAGGTAACGAGATGTTTTTCAAGTATATACAAGAGTCACATTAATTTCATTTAAAATTCAAGTCACCCATGCATTATACAGACCGGTATTTTGTATTGGATCAATAATATTGATATCAAGAGAGATATTAAAACTGTCATATGTTCCCTTGCATTTCGAAAGTTATTTTGACCTTTTCCAATACTTGCTTCAAACCAGAGCAAAGTTTTTCCGTACTTGGCCTGTATACATTTCTGCAGGTAACAAGATGGTTTGCAAACCTGAACATGACTTGCATTATTTTTATTTCATACTCGAAACTCTGAGAAACAAACACACATGGATGAAATTGATATATCCAATGATACGTTCTTAAAACAGTGATTATTTCCGTTGATAAGATACCTTTCTCGAGGTATGTATACAGGAAATTTAAGCAAAACTTTTCCTGTACCAACATAACGAAACAAAACTAATATCACAACATGACCTACACAGGCACGGCGATACCGTGCAATTAACTCGCGAAAAGCTTTTGCCAGTACTGCCTAATTTGCATAAAGTAAACATCTTGTTTGAGCAAAACCGCTAGAGAAGTGTCACAGGACAATCGCGATATCTCCCCTGAAAAACCACCAAATGATAAAATTTATATATCAAATTGAAGAGGAAGACATTCTCTAACTTGCAATACTCAGTATTTTATGTTTCATTGAAGGTAAATCTGTGAAAACAGTGCACAAACTTAGCTAAAAAAAAAAAATTGGTCTGTAAAAATGGTGTTATTTTCCATATTTTTCTTCATTGTGCAAGACTGAAACTTCAGTATATGATTTGTGGAAGTATATCCATACTCTGTTCCGAATGTCTTTTTTTGATTTTACGCCGAACGGTCAGGTCGGAATTGAATCGAGATCACTGTCATTTGTGACCCGTCAAATCTTCGTTGACTTCGTGACATGCACAGGCAAGTTGTCTGTATGTACGAGACGTCCAGCGTGCTGCACGGAACTGCATGTGCAGCACTGTGTTAGCGTGTACAACAACAAAGTCGAAGTCGGGAAGTCAGCCGAAATGCATCTGGTCAATGCAAAGATACTAATAAAAACTAACGAACGGGGCTGTCATATGGATTGTGAACACTAAATAATATATCTTATGAGTCTGTGTTTACCGTGATGTGGAATATGAATCAGGAAACTGCGGAAATCTGCTTCGAAACATGAGGGTACAAACATGGGGATATCCAGTGCAAGCGACTC
>JZLH01S0438251.1:0-15307 GCA_001188425.1 Eucidaris tribuloides
GTTGTGCATTCTACCTGTTCACGGCATAAAATATATCAATCTTAGGTGTGTCCCATTTGATAGACGGAAGAACCTTTACGCTATATCCACCGGTTGCAGAATTTCCCGGGGGGGCGGGGGGGGGGGTGTGGGTGCGGCACTCGACTTACAAAGTGATTACCTGGGTGGCCGCCCTGTCGGCCACCGAATCGAAAATTTGGGGTGCTCGGAACGGGCTGAGCCGAAAAAATTTGGGGTCTCTGGAACTGCGAGCTAAGGCCAGGCTTCAGAAAATCTGAAAATGCTATGCTCTGGAACTGCACCGCGGCGCCGTTCCGGCGTGCGCCGTGCCGAAAGGGCAATGCTCTGGTTCGGGAAAGCGGCGCGGCCGAGCCAAAAATCAGAAGCGAAACGGCAAATTTGGGGGTCTCTGGAACTGGAAAAATCAAAATTTTTCTGTGACATCTGAAATTGAGATGCTCTGGAACAGAAATTTGGGCTGAAAATGGGGGTCTCAACCGCGGCACATACGTATCACACAATTATATTAAGTGGCCCCCCCCCCTGAAATATTTATTCATATGAGACTTTTCCCAACTAAAAACTTTTGTAGGGATGCATTGTAGAGTGTGAAAACTTAGTGCTCAATGAACCTTGTACTGTCAAGGACTAGTGCTCATCACGGAGGGTACCACTTTAGAGACAATATATTTAATACTATGGAAGCCTTGTTTGATATCTGACTTGTGCGATAGTGTTTGAATGGACAAATAAACACCCTAGAACACAAAACTTCAGACAGTTATGCTGTCACCAACAAAGTATATACAGATAAAGATCAATACATGAATGTGGACAAAAATTGTATAACACAGCAATCAGTGGGAGAATAGTAGGATGGTATTCATTGATTTTCACCAAATGATAATTTTGAAATGCGTTTTTTTTTCAGGGCTCCATTTGCAGACCTTACCAAAGACATTAGTGCCATGGACGATCATGTAGCTAAGATATTTGAAAACTTAAAGCTTTTTGAAATAATGCCTTTAAAGCGATAAATGTGGGGGGGGGGCAAGTTATTTAATAGCTAGGGACGAGGCTGTACCTCGATTCCTCGACAAGATTTGATGGTAAACAGGATGTTATGAACAGCTACCATTGCCTCACATGACAGACAGACGAGAGTCGTGGGGGATATTTACCGCAGTCACGTAGATGATGTTCTGGATTACTCTATGTTCACGAATAGTCTAATGCTGGAGACTTTTTTTTCACAAATCTATGAGTAGTGGTGTACCATTACTTTTTTTTTACAAAGCAGTTAATCTTTGATGAAATCAGGCATCTCTCAAACAATATTTGTAAAGTTCTTTTTATGAAAAAAAAGTATCATCATTCCCTGAAATAATAGTGCCAACGTACGTGCTCATGTTCATGGTAGGTGCAAAATATGTTTGTTTCACAACCATAACTTACTGGTCAAATTTCTGGATAACAATGGGAAATGATAAATGGACACCTAAAAATTAAAAATGGTGCGCAGTTTCATGGTCAGTTAACAGTTACATATAGTTTGTTTGATAAGGGCATCACTAGACATTTTACAATGGGGGGGGGGAGGGGTATACCTGAGAGAGAATCTTTCAGTTACGGACGGGTGAAAAACCAACAAGCAAAAAAAACAGGTCATACCTATTAGAGCTTAAACTCGGCAAGTAAACAAGCCAAAAAAGTCCTCCATTATGGGGAGGGGGTAATTAACCTCCTCCCCCACTCCCACCTACTATATCAATACCCCTGCTTTTTGATACAGCAATATTAAAAAGCAGTAATGTTTAAAAACATTGACTAAGTTTAAGTCCCGAAACGTAAATCAGATGCGCCACATTTGCAGTTGGATTTGCTGTGAATTTAAGGATAAGATGGGGTAAGAGATTTGGAGACTTAATTAGTGTAAGCAAACGAGCTGCAAGTTATGAATTTAGACTAGTTCATGGAAAGCATCATTGGTGTAGGTGTACAGGGGATAGGAAGTCAGTAGACGTCTAAGCCATGTTTAATTAATTGCGGATGAGTAATTAATTCTCCCACATCTGAACGAGTTATGTAGCGCATACAGAAAATATGAGATTTAGGTGAACTTGTACATAGTTTGTAATGCTTTGTGAATATAAGATTTATTTATTTTGTTAAGATTATTTTGACTGTGTCTGTACATGTATGTAAAGAACATATAGGCCTACATACTTTGAGGACAGAATTTGCCTTCAATGTTTTACGATCCTACCTATTTTTTTTTTACCTTGTCTGTTAAGTGGATAGGGACCTGTTTATAACATGTAATGTATATAAAGCAATAAATCACAAAAAAAACGAACACTCACAGCCCACAATTATTGTAAATCATCTGTGTTCATTATACAGTTCATATACGGTGTAGTGAAATAGATTTAAAAATAGCCAAGTGTATACAGTCATAAATGAAAATGAAATTCTACTATTATTAGAATAGAAACAGACACTTATCTTAGTGATCACTTATCATGACATGTAGTGCAGCTACAGGAAATGTAATGCAAAAAAGTGAAAAAATTACAACCACTGTTTACAAACAAAGACAAGAGTATCTAAACACTGTTTAGAAAGGATTTCTATAATTACTACAGTGACAGGAAATTATAGTTTGTAAACTTCTAAATAAAGTAGGAAAGTTTAGAATGTAGAAATGACGAAATGCAATGGTGGGGGTGGTAATCAGTATTGATTTCTTATAAGTTGCAATTTATTAATTTGGTTTCTTTGAAATATAACCTGTCTTGCTTTGTGGGAGATGAAAATTACACTGACTGAGGTACATATAAATGTTCACTTTATGACTGATATCATTTTTTGCCTTTTGTGGGTCCTTTTGACGCCGTGTCAGTTGAGAATACAAAACATCAGAGAATTTCTGGAAAGTCAATTAAATTGAAAATACTTTTTCCAGAAGCAAAAAGTCAGGGGATTCATCAATTTCTTCTGGAAATTCAGGGAAAATCATTTTTTAATGATATTTTTAAAATGACCCTTGATTTGCTAGTATTGTGACAATATATTTTTACACGCTTTGAAAATAAAAATGGTCATGGAAATTTGCCATTTTCTGCTCTGAAAAGTCATTGAATTTTGAAAATATTTAAGTGTACAAACCCTGATCTTTGAAGATTCATCTGAAGTTAAATATCTCTTTCTTCATTCAATATGAGAGTCAACATGCATATGATGTCTTTAATATGATCACGTAAAAAGTAGTTTTTCAGTTTCGTTAAGCCCGATGTCGCAACATCCAGACATTAGCCATTTCCCCAGATTATTCTCAATCTTCATCGTTACACCATTTAAATCACCCAAGTGCTGCCAAATCGTTGAGACAAATAAGTCGCAAAACCCGAAGACAGATTTTTGATGAATATTAATAGACGGTCGTTAGATGTGGGCACAAACGTGATTTCCTCCCGCCAAACCCCGTTGACTGACGGGGAGGGTTTGTGTGTCTCTGTGCCAGCATTGTGGCATTAAGCGCAGGAAGTCGTATAATTTGACCCAGGGCATTTCGCGCAGCTCTCTGGAATGCATCGCTTGCGCGGAGTTGAAAAAGGAGTTTCTCTTATCACGTTAGAGTATTCCATCACTTTATTGAATGCTGCTTGCTATAAATATAGCAGTTTCACCACAATAAAGTTCTATGGGGTATACTTTCACAATATTGGCAGGTGTTCCCTGTTAACTGTGTGCTTGTTGTCAAGATGTTTGGTTTTTGTTTGTTAGTCCTTTGTTGAAGTTAGTCATGATGTACATTAAACTCTATTTTTCAAATTTAACTACCATATGTGACACATTTGATTTCTGTAAATGAACTGTATTTTGTTCTACATGTATATACCAGAACTTGATTTGTAATAGTAATACTAACTGTACTAATCCATTCATGTGTTTTGATAGGCAGTGGAGGGGGGTGAGAGGAGGTAGGGTTGTTATTTTTAACATGTTTTAATTAAAAAGCTTTCATTTGTGCTCATTTGACAAATACTAACTGATGGTAATTGGTGTCAATTTTATCAATTCATAACTCAGAGCACCAAAGGCTAAACTTTGAAATGCATCATGGAAAAACGTCAAACCCTAAAATGAAGAGTATAGAATAAGAAGTACTGAAGTCACATGATACTACTTTTGAGAAAAAAGGGCTCAAAGTTTTCAAATTTGTCTACAGATCACAATCGTTTGAGTTGTACATCCAAACTTGGTGAAGTTAATTGACACAAGAAAAGATAAATATAGGACATAAACAAGCATTGTCACACTTGTCAATTTCCAATAATCAATAATCAATATTGTGGACTTAAGTAGTACTTCTTCTAAAAACAAGGGTCTCAGGAAAACAAATGCATTTCTCTATTAAATGAATATCAAAAACACTTAATTGTATTTTTTTTTTGGAATGTCCTCCATAAGACGGACAAATTTTGACGTTGTTTTAAATTTGGCCTCATTTAACCTTTGACCAGAAGTTACCCCATATCTCATCAACAAAGCACAAAATACATGATAAATTATATATTTTCTTAATCCTTGTAACTAGTCGAGTAATTTGAGATATTTTTCAAGAAATTACACCAAGTTATAAATTTGACCCCGGTTGACCCCTCCCCTGACCCGTGCTAGGGAAGGGTCAATTTGACCAAAATTTTATCAAAATATTTCCCGGCATGTAATGACTTCAAAACAATCACTAACTCAATTTCGTCAAAATATGGCTTAAGTACTTCTTATTCTATACTCTTCAAATGTAGTCACAGTATATATCTAATGCAGGACATTGCCTTTCTACCACGATCAAGTTCCTCATTGGCACAGTCCAAAAAGTTCTGTAACCTATCATATTGAGCAATTATCAAGTTCACTGAAACCTCCCAATATTGATGTGTGGTTTAAAGGTAGGGAATCTCATTTGTACACATCCCCGCAGACCAGGAAAAGATAACTCATGCCCTTAGGCTATTGATAAAGGACATGTCTGTGAAATCTGGGAATCAGTAATTACCCAGAATTTGGAAAATGTGAAAGAAAAACAATGGCTGTTTAGTGTACGTTCTATGGTAGGAGTTTTTGTCTCGCGAGACCAAAATTCAAATCAGAGTCTAACCATCACTATTATTCAACTAAAACTGAGTTTCTAGCTCTTATACTTTGCTAAAGGTTCTCAGATGGTATTTTCTTCTATATGCCATTAATTTACACAAAGTTAATTTTTAGGCATGCAAAAGAGATGCTTGGCCTTTAAAACTGATTTTGGAAATATCGAATTATTCGAATACAGTAATATACATGTACTTGTAGAACTATCACAATTTTTTTCACACATTCTGACCAGAGATTTGATGAAAAGCATAGTACATTGCTTGTCAAAGTTAAAGGGATTATAAATGTATTGGTTTCTTTACATTTCCTTACATGTACTTCCTAATGTGATAACCACAGAGGTTTGTTTTGTTTTGGGGGTTCCTGGAAACATTCAAGTTGAGGAATAAGTTTTTATGTTAATCGCAGAAATGACTATAGACCACAGATGTCATAGAAACAGATTATATTGTTTCAAAATATCTAGCAAACTTTAAAGTGAAATAAAAGAAACAATGAATTAGCAAAATTTGCCTTTTAGTGTGTGACAGTACGTTAGTCTGACTTGATATCGGGGAAGTTGTCATTGGGGGAGTTGTCCTCCGTTGGAGTTGTCGTCAGGGGGAGCAATCCTCCAGGAGAAGATGTCCCCCGACCCCGGGGGAAGCTGTCCTCCTGGGGAGTTGTCCTGTGGAGTACCTCTCCAGCAAGGAAGCTTCATGAGGGATGGAGAAATCGATTTATGAATCTGTGAATTGTATTGTTATTATAGTTTGTATCTTTAGCTTTTCCAGTTGTAATGACAAATTGCTATTAACACTCCCTTAAAATTGTGCCTCTGTGTCATTTTCTTCGCAGAGCTCGAAACGCCAGAGACCGTGTGGCTGAATATATCAACAAGGCGCTGTTCGTCATGGAGGAGGTACATCTTATCTTGAGTGTGACATCACTGCCAGAGAAAAATGAAGTAAGCCCAATCATAGGCCAGCCATAAATTATGAATGATGTAATGCTTCACCGACAATAGACCTGTTTATTTTAAGCCTACAGTACCTTTTAAACAAAGGTTGTCACTGACTACCCGATATCTTGTCCGAGGCTTGCCTGACATAGCAACAATTAAAAATGTATGCCGGTTGGATTCCAGGTATTAAAATGTATTTATTTATTATAAGCAGGCTTCAGAAATAGTTTGTTACTAGGCCCCTGAGAAAGAAACATCGTAACTTTGAGTAAACTGGTCTTATTAACTGTATTTCTGCATTACTTTGCATACAGTTACCATCTTGTGCGAATCATATACTTTTTGAGTTTTCCTTCGTCTCTGGAAAATACCAAGTCGCCAAATTCCTTTATTGTAACTTGATCAGATATTTCAGTTTTTATATTTGTCATACAGTATATAAGAATATAATGATCTGAAACTTGTTTCTATTTTATTTTGTAACCTTCACGCATCCTTTAAGAAGGCAACCACATTATACTACATATCCTTCCTCTATACTCGCACACTGATAGAGTATCAAGGGCAAAATCACATCTGTGGGCTCAACCGTATGTGACGATGTAGTGTACTGAGTAGTATATTATGTATACCGTAGTTCCTGTTTCAATTCTAGGTTTAGTTTCATTGTCTGCACACAGACAGCCATAAGGGACATATCATGAGTAGGCAGTTTCCATAGTATGTGTATTTATTCACTATACAACATGTTAACAAAACAATATACATGTACATTTTCATTCACTGTACAACATGTTTACAAAACAATATACATTTTTCACCATATAAATACATAATTGCTTAGTAGGAACAATGTATAAACAAAAATATGTTTGAAGTGCAATGTCCCCAAAATTATATAAACATTGATACAAAAATCGAAAATCGATAGCCTGCATAATAGGAAAAAATGAAGTAGTAGTACACTCTGGTGAACAATCAATTAATGTACATGTAGGGAATTCCACAGAAAAAGGTTTAAAAGAATAAAATTTGAGCATATAAATTGATCATTCTGTTAGCTACTGCAATTTTTGTTTACTTTACTTCTGTAGCCTTTTGTGTAGATCATTCAAGTAAAAAAACAAATTATCACAGAAATTTCTGTCAAAGATTTTGTTTGCATAACAGTATTTATCTCCTCAAAAATCTGGCTTTAAAAAATTTCCTGTAATATTCATAACAGGAAATAAAATTGTGTTACCAATTGTTCCATAAATGAAAGTTACAAAAAAAAAACACCAATGTACAAGGTGATTTGAAAAGTGTGCAGACTATACATGTACATATAGAGTGTAGGGCAAAGGGTATCTACCATGGATAAGTGTTTGATAGTGAAAGGAAGTGGCCATGTAAAAACTACACAATTAAAGGAATGCTGTGTTTGGAAAAACAAAGACATTGTTATTTTTTTTATTGGAGGGGGGGTCATAATTTCTTTTGTTAGATTATCTATTAAATAAATACTAGTGGTAAATACATAGAAATGCAGACAGTAATAAAGCATGTTGCAGTATCTTTCAAACAGAGTTACATTCAGAGCTGTATTTACATTAAATGATTAATGAGTTGTGGGTGGGGGGGGGGGGAATGTACCGGGGCACTGTTCATTTTCGCCCCAACACATGAAAATTGCAGAAGACCCCCATTAAATTGCCATAGGATTCAAAACAAAATGGTACCTGAAATAGGAAAAGTAGCCCCTAAGAAGAACATCTTAATTTTCCCCTGAGTAAGACCCCACTCAGCCAGACAACTATATGCACGTCTTTGCTTTGAGTTTGTCCCTCATGTTTACTAGTACCATTTGGGATGAAAAGTACAGGATGATATGCCAGTTATCATGCCAAAAAATTCATAATATCAAATGTCACTTCCCAAACAATCATTTGAACTTTGGCATATGATGTAAGGTTGTTTAGATGGGTGTTATCTGTCAAATATCTGATGTTGCATACTGTACAGTTTTTAGTGCATGCTAGGGAAATACCATAAAGTTATTTTATTGATGGGATTTTTGTGCTCAGGAGAATTTTATGACTCTGCATAATAGTTCATGCATTGAACTTTGACATTTATTTTGTTTACTTTGGTCTTTATGAAGAGTCATTTTGTGTGCTTTTGCACAAGAGAAATACAATTTCCACCCTAGATTGTTAGATTCTCTTTTTGTTTCTATCTATATCTTATTTTTTGTTGTTGTTGATTTTTTTATCTGTGTGTTTACATATTTCTTGGTAGATTTGTTTAACATGCTATGTACAGTGTGTTAATAGCATATGTGAAACTGAATATTATTCAAGTGTAACTTTACATATTATTTATTGCCTACACATTAAACAAGCAAAGATGGAAACTTGTTTTCTTCACTGCAATAAAATGCAGTAGTTACAATGGTTTTAGTCGCAAGAAAACACTTATTAGATGTGTTTTGAAAGAGAGGGAACTTTTAATATGATATTCAAAATGTCTGGAAACATGATATATCGATAGTCATTTAATCTTTTGTATTTATTTGTTTTCACAGTTGTCCCATGAACATGCAGCATATATGCAGATCCAAGAAGAATGCAAGAGACATAGCAGGGAACTTCATGATTTACAGAGAAAAAAGGTAATTGGACATTTATTTGCCAAGTATGAAACTATTGATGTACAAGGAAAGGGAGATAAAACACTAGCATATTATTTGATACAAGAGCAATGGGTATCTTAAAGACACTATATAACAGTGTGGAAGCCTTATTTTAAAAATTGTCAAACCTTGCTTTCTGACATATCTGGTAGTGTGTGGATGGACAAATAAACACCTTAGAACACAAAAGTTTGGACAGTTATGCTGTCACTAGTACAATATGTGCAGATTCAAATTGGCACATTAATTTCCTATCGGGCGATAGAAAATTCTGCAACACAGCAGTCTATGGGGGAAAGCTGGAATGGTCTCTGAATGATTTTTACTTTTTTAAAGCACTTACTGATCGTTTTAAACTGCAATTTTTTCAGGGTTTCATTTTTAGACCATGTCAGAGACACTGGTAGCATAGGGAATCATGCAGCTCAGATTTTTTTTAACTGGACACACTGTTATCTCGAGCCCTCTGACAACTGTGGTGATGATGATGATGATGATAATGAAAATAATAATGGTGATGATGATGATGATAATGAAAATAATAATAGTGATGATAATGAAAATAATGATGGTGATGATGACGACAGCGACGATAATGTTAACAATAAATTGATAATACAAAATTTAAAAAAAAATCAAAACCAGGATTTAACGGAAAAATATCGGAAAGACATCTTTTTTTCATGAAAACAGCATAATAACAGTAATTGGTATTCTATTTAGAAGTGATGGAATGTATTAGGATTTCTTTTTAATATTTGTTGATTTCAAGAGTTGACTAAAGGTGAGGATACTCCAGTACCATAAGACCTTGCAGGGTAGTACGTGTTGTGAAAATTGAGCGAAGGTCAATATTGCAACTGATTTTAACTTTTTTTTTCATATACATGTAAAGCCCACTTGACATTTCCCTCAGCATGGAGATCAGTCTCACAATCATTCCAAACAGTGTCATAATCTACAGTCAAACCTGTCTTAGCGGCCACCTGTCTATAGCAGCCAACCTGTCTATAGTGGCCACTAAAATGATTGCCCTAGAGACAAATCATGGGTTAAACAACTTGTCTATAGCAGCCACCTGTCTGTAAAGGCCACGTTTGTTCCCCTTGGGTGGCCACTGTAGCCAGGTTTCACTGTATGTTAACTCTTAATGTGCAATGGAAATGGCAGCTCTAAAGACATTGTATGTAATATATGGTGCACATTTTCTACTTTGGCATTTTGAGAGTTAATTATTGTTTGCATCTGGTTGTTTGCACAGCTGTTGGCTACTAGCGTACGTGAAGCTCTGGTTTCCACTGAAAGCGAGCTGAAACAGGGACGAGAAACGACTGGTATCGAGTTATCGTCGGATGGCCTACTACGTTCAACAGATGGTGAGTTACTGATAATATTGTTTGAAGTTTACATTAACAATTATCTTACCAATATTAATCAGAGTTAAGGTTTAACCCTGTAGTAGTAGTCCAGTAATACATGGTATATACTATAGGTACACGTGCAGGCATCACGTAGTTCCTCTTTCACAAAAACACAACATGTACAAATATATATTCTTTCTTTTATCCCGTGAACTTTTTGAAATTACTTAAGTTTTCTAAACTACAATTTTTGTTTTACTTTGTTGGCTTGAATTGAATGGCAAAGTGTAGATTATATACAACACTTTGTAAAATATAAATGGAAGAGGAAACTGACTAGGTGTGACAGCACCCATTGCAAAATCACACCATCTTCAATGGGTAAAACTCAATCCATTTTTATGAATAAATAAATAATGATCTATTTTGTTCTATTTATGACAGTTCTTGGTCCCAGTAAACTGCCCGATGCCTGGCAGACCCTTCCCAGCAAAGTCTCAGAGGTAAGGGCACCTGTTAATTGTAAATGTACATGTCAGTCCATGGTACATGAAGAAAGGGGGAAGGGGTGAAGCGGGAGATGTCTGCCTATCAGAATTATGTATTATGTCATGGGCTTGAATCCTTTCCTATCTGTATTATCTTTTCACACCTTTGCATTACCTGGCAGAATTACGTAGAGTCATTGAGTATTGATTCAATTAATGATGTCATAATGGAGCAAATTTTAAAAGTGTATGAGGTGCATTGTTACACTTGAAGTTTAATATGTTATTTACATGTATACCTGTTCTGTGATTATTTTAATATGTGTTTGTGTTTGTGTGTATGATTATGTTTCTGTGTGTGATTGTGTGTGCATGAGAATCCATGTGTGTCTGTGTATGTGTGTGTAGTTTATTTTTCAAGAATGACCAGTCTCTTTATTCTGATATCCTATTTATTTATTTATTTATTTATTTATTTATTTATTTATTTATTTATTTATTTATTTATTTATTTATTTATTTATTCATTTATTCATTTATTTATTTATTTATTTATTTATTTATTTATTTATTTGTTTGTTTGTTTGTTTGTTTATTTATTTATTCATTTATTTATTTATTTATTTATTTATTTATTTATTTATTTATTTATTTATTTGCTTATTTATTTATTTTTTTCAATTCTCATTCTTATTTATTCATTCATTGATTCATTTAGGGTATTTTGTTAATCATTTATATTTCATTTATTTATTCAATCATTTCTTTATTTTCTTTTTATCCCCCCAGGCACTAGAAAGCAACAAATCCTTACAAGAATTACATCATGACTTCACCAGTCAAATCATCAAGAAATGTAAGGAAGAGGTCAAAGGTCAACCCACCATCAGGAGATTGAAACCAATACTTGATGTTAGCAATTCTTTGAAGGTAATTAATGGCTTACTAGGCGTTTAACCCATTGCCTCTGAGATTCTAAAAAATCCCATAGAGTTAATACAGGGAACATCCGGTTCCCGTAGCCAACAGGTTAACATGCATCTTTGAGTGATTCAGTTCATCTCTTGGTCACAAAATAAAACATAATCATCCTGGGAGTGAATAGAGAAATGACCAATGAAAACTTAAGCATGTGTGTGTGTCAATAAAAATGGTCATCATTTACCTGGAATTCATACATGAATTTCAACCTGAATTGTAGGTGTTAAATTTGATTTTTATTGTTTATTCCTCTAAATTGTTTGGCAGGAGTAATGATTAAAATGACAATGTACATGTAGACTTGAACTGTTCAAAAATCTTTTTGTTCACAGTGTTTTGGCCAGCAAGTTTTCTACAGAAAAAAAAACAAATCTGTCTTGATGAATTCAAGCGGTCATTTTTTTTTTAATGTACGCATTACACTACTTCTAGTATGCATTATTATTTTCTAATGATCTGGTTCTACATGTACATGTATTATGGATAGAATCAAACCCATATTGTGTTGAAGTAGGACATGACCATATTGAACCACTAAACATATGACATATTAAATTGCTTTTTTTCCAGTGTACAATTTCCTTACATGTATGAAAAAATTATAAACATTCATCATCACCATCATTATAGTTTAATTGTTACTATTTTTACTACTTTTATAATAATAATAATAATAATAATATAATAATAATAATAATAATAATAATAATAATAATAATAAATAATAATAATAATAATAATAATAATAATATAATAATAATTAATAATGATAATTGATATTAATAATTAGTAATTATAATTAATAATTAATAATTAATAATATTTAATTAATAATAATAATTAATAATTAATAATAATAATTAATAATAATAATAATAGTAGTAGTACTACTACTAGTATGTTGTTGTTGTTGTTGTTGTTGTTGTTTGTTGTTGTTGTTGTTGTTGTTGTTGCTTGTTGTTGTGTTGAATTGATATTATTTCCAAACATCATAAAAACCAATAAACTACAAATATGCAACACAAAAAATAATAAATCGGACATAAATATTGTTGAAATAGATTACAATGAAGTATATACAGGATAATACAGTAAACATCAGTGTTGGGTCGAGACAGTTTCAGCCGAGACGAGACGAGACCGGAGACAATTAGCGTTCGCAGACCGAGACGAGACAGAGACACTTGTTTTCAAAATCAGCGAGACGAGACCGAGACCGAGACAATTACCGTCGAGACCGAGACGAGGACCCGAGACACTAACGCCCGAGACAGTAAACGACGACACTAGTTATCTACTATGCAATGCCACACACTTTCTTCCATATTCCCACCTACACTGATTGCATTATAGACTGTTACAACAGATTTTAAGTTCATCCTCATTGTTCATCGATCATCATCATCATCATCATATCATCATCATCATCATCATTATCATCATCATCATCATCATTTCGTAATCATGGAAGATGAGAGCGGACTTGGGGGGGGGGATGCAGGGACCATTGCCTGATGGAATGTGTCATTGTATCAAGTAAGTAGCTAGTCGCCATGGGTGAAGGCTGAAAAGTAAAGACCAAAAGTTTTCCACCTTGCGGATTTTCCAAGGAAATCACGGAATTCGACGTACTAGTAGGCCTATAACGCGCCGAGAACAAACATTTTTGAGCAAAAATGAAAAAATCATGCCCCCAAAATTCCACCCGAAGTAAAATTTTGTTTATTTATTGAATAAAACTAAACTTATTTATTAAAAAGATGCTTGATTAAAGCCCCTCCCCCCAAATAAATAAATCATGTCCCAAACCCGAATCAAAACCCCCAATGGGCTAGTAAGCTGACGTTATTTGTGATTTTACCAACACAAAATCAAGTCAGAAAATTGCTAAATTACAACTTGGAGAAAACAGAATTTGACATTTGTAAAATGGAAAACTTCTGGCCTTTACTGGAAAGGTACATGACCAGGGGTTGTGATTGCGCGTACTCATGCGTTATGTTGCCGACCGTTCCAGGAAAGGCAGAGTGGGGGCGGGTGTTATCCAGTATTCTGCCATTGTTAAGGGAGGGGGTTAGGGACTGCATCCACATTGTATTGGGATGGTACCCTAACCCCCTCAGCCCCCCCCCCCCCCCACACACACATACATACACACATACACATACACACACACACACACACACACACCACACACACACACACACACACACACACACACACACACACACACACACACTCACACAGCTGACAGACATAGACACACACTCAAGATGTTTTGCACAATTAACAAAATTAATTTTGGGGGGAAGTGACCTTATATTTTTGTATTTTCTACTTCTTCTTTGATACGGAGCCGTTCCGTGAATAAACAAACCCCGTAAAAACGGGTTGTTTTTCACGGCCCGGCGATGCATGTGCGTTACTTGAAAAGGGTATCAATATCATGAAAGAGTATACTTTTAACAGAGGGTTTTCTTTAAAAGGGCACTTTTCAAAGTGAATACTCTGTTTAGGGTATTCACACAGATTTTACTTTACAAGGGTATCTTTTCAGACTTGAATACTTGTTTAGAGTATTTGAGATCGACAGATCTTGTTAGGGTCCATTTGGAAGTCCGTACATGCGATGGTGTATACCTTGTAGTGACAGTTTGCTGCTTTAAGTTTAGTACATGTACTTGTTCCGAAGTGACAAATCTACAGGACTGTATTTCAATGTATCCAACTCTTAATCTCTACTTTTTGTACTCCAATCCCGAGTTTAAATCATTTAAAATAATGTGCATTTTATGCTGTAGGCTGCGGCAGAAAGAAGTTGAGAATCTGAGAGTGACTTGTCAAAAATTGAGCTGTTTCATAGTTGTGTCTCGTCGACATGTCTCGCCCTACGAGACCGAGACATTTCCGTCGAGACCGAGACCGAGACGAGACAATTAGCGTCCGAGACCGAAGACGAGACACGAGACACACAAACACTGTCTCGAGAGACATGTCTCGAGACACCCAACACTGGTAAACATTAATAATAATAATATTAAAAATAGGGGTAGTCACAAAGCACAAGGCTTGAAAATTGACGACCCAAAATTATTATTGTTATATATATTAGTTAGTAGTAGTTGTAGAAGTATATTGTTATCATTATCACCATCATCATCATTTGTTTCATTGATCAGAAGCTGAGCAAGAAACAAGGAAGACCCCAACTATTACACCGAGTCTGGCCCTCACTCCGCGTACCTCCAGTACGCAGGCATATTCAAGACAGGACAGCACGGTGGAGACAGGATCACGAGACCGCGAGCCTGATTACGCAACGCTCTGACGGAGGGCCCACTTCCCAAGCGTCACCGCTAGGAAACGTCAAGCATTGACACTCCAACCAGCACTTTCACAGACTCGCGTCGATACAGTCAGACGATTTTGATTGTTATTGTTTTGTCTGAGCCACGCAGACTCTCGGAGACCGTCCTCACAAACCTCTGTCTTTCATCAGCATATTGTACATGAGACTGCGACCTGAGGCCCACCATTACTGACTATTATTGTTTAATTTTTCTTTAAAGTTTTCCACAACGTGCCTGCCGGGCCCGCGGCCGCGCCCTGATTATACTCGATACATGTTCAACTGCATGCATGTTGGTGTGTGGTGGGTTGTGTTGTGATTGTGATATATTGTCAAATGATTCTCTTCTCT
>JZLH01S0438278.1:0-10454 GCA_001188425.1 Eucidaris tribuloides
CCAGTGCGTTGTACACAGCCGTGGGGAATTATTTCACTGATGTACTTAAAGCCAGAGGGGAGTTTTTTTCTTCTTCCTTTTCCTTTTGGGTATCTTTATAATTTTAATTCCTGTCAATTCTATAAAGATGAATATGATACTGAATATGCGGATATCAAGATAATTATGGTACTTATTAATGAGGATGCATCAAGATGATTGCGATGGCATGATGACGATGATAATGATAATGATGAAATGATGATGACAAGAATTATGATGATGACGAGATGGATGATGATGATCGGGACGCTGATGATGCATTATGATAATGGAGATTATGACTATACTGATGATGATCTAGATAAATAAGGATGATCACATATCTGATGATTATCGATAATGGTGAAATGATGATAAATAAGAGATCAGATAATGTTATGATGATGATGATAATGATCATACTGAATGTGATAAGTATAATTGATGGGACATTGACTGATGAAATGAGATGATGATAATGATGATACTGATGATGATACAAGGATGATCAAGAAATGATGATATGATGAGATAATGATGATGATAAATGATGATACTGATGATGATGATAAAAGGATGATCAAGATAATGATGATAATGATGATAAGATGATATTTGATATTATGAGATATATGATGATTATGAGATACGATGATAATGATGATGATGATGATATGAGAATAATGACTATAATGATGATCACTATGATGGATAATAAGATGATCAGGACAATGAAAGATTATATGAGATAACGATGATGATAATGATCTGCATAATGATGGATGATTAATGATGATGGATAATGATATGACGATAATGATGATGATGATAATGATTGAATTTGATGATGATGAGATGATATATGATATTTTCAGCACAGGGGAGACCAAGCGAAGAATGGAGCTTTTTTCATCCCCCTTTTGTTTTTCCCCTTATTCTTTCTGTATGTTGTAGTTAATTCTTCCAAGCTCGATTTAATTTTTTGTATACATCTGTCGCTTTAAAGTCTACGATCTGCCGACTCTTTTCAAGTGCCTTTGTGGTTGTGTGTGTCTGTCCTCTGTGTGTGTGTGTGCGCGCACAAAAGTGTGTGTGTAACTGTGTTCTGCGTAAATATCACCAACAACAACAGCAACAACAACTAGTACAACAACAAAGCAACAGAACAATAATTGCAACAACAACCTGAATAATAGCAAAATAACACAGCATGCAATTACATAACTATTAAAAACAGCCAACACCAATAAAGCAATAACGATAACAACAATAATAAACAGATAACAGCATAACAAAATAACAATACAACAATATCAACAAAAATAACATCAATAACGACAAAACAAAATTACATTTAACACAATAATAATAATTTAATAATCAATAATATAATAGATAAGAAAATATTAATAGATACTATTATCATCATCATTTTTGTTATGCCTCCGCCCCGTAAGGAACGAGGCATTATGTTTCGGGTTGTCCGTCCGCTCCGTGCGTCCACACTTCTTGTGAACAAATTACGGAAGTACCGCTGGACGGGATTCTAATTATACTTGGACCAAGGTAGACAACTAGGCAAGGATGAATTGATAGATTTTGGAAAATCCTTCATGGTCAAAGTCAAAGTTCAATGAACTTATGTTTCTTTTGTCCTAAAAGCCATTTTCTGCCTATAATGCATAGTGAGATTCTACTGTGGTAATAATTTGTGGTTAGGTTAAAAAACAAAGACAAAATTTTGTAGAGTCAGCGGGTACAAAGGTCAAAGCGTCAAGGGTCCAAAGCAATGACTTCTGTCCCAAAATCTCATTTTCGGCCTATTAAGTTCAGTAAGGATGTCACTGTTGTTGTAATTTGTGTTAGGTTCCAAAACAAAAGAAATATTTTGTAATCAAGGGTCAAGATCAAAGTCAAGTGTCAAACGGCCAATGACCTTTGTCCGCAAACTGCTATTTTTCTGCCTAAATTTCAGTAAAGAGTGCTCACTGTTGACGTTATTTTGGCGTTAGTCAAAAAACAAAAAGACAATATTTAGTAGATCAACAGGAGTCCAACGGTCAGGTAAGGTTCAAAGTCAATGAACTTTGTGCCAAACCTATACCTCATTAGAGTGCTAACTGTGATATAATTAAGGTGTTACTCCACATAGTGGGGCGACTGGGCCGAGCAATACCGCATCGACTGCCCGTCGAACTTCTAGTATAATTATTAACCATTATTATTATTATTATTATTATTATATATTATTAATTATTATTATTATTATTATTATATTATATTATATATTCTTATTCTTATTGTTGTAATTGTTATATTGTTGTTATTGTATGGTATTGTTTGTTGATATTGTTGTTATTGTTGTATTATGTGTTATTGTAATTGTTGTTAATGTTGTTGTTATTGTTGTTATTAATGTGTTTTATTGTATGTTTAGTAGTAGTTGTAGTAGTTGTGTAGTAGTAGTTGTTAGAGTTTAGTAGTATTGTTAGTATAGTTGTAGTAGTATTGTAGTAGTAGTAGTTTAGTCTAGTAGTTGTAGTTGTACGTACTTTGTTTGTAGTTTAGTACTAGTGTGTAGTCAGTATAAGTAAGTATAGTATTGTAGTAAGTATTGAACTTGTAGTTGTAAAGTTGTAGTATTACAGTAGCTGTCGTAATTTGTAGTGTAGTATTAGTAGGTTGTTGTTTTTGTATTGTAGTTAGTGTATCTGTTGTTGATTATCAACATCTTATTATCATTATCATTAATCTTGATCATACATCATCATCATCTCATCATTTCATTATCTCATATCATCATTATGATCATTATGCTCATAATCATCACTTATCATCATTTTACATCATTATGAAATCATTATCATCATTATCTTGATCATCCTGTTATCATCATCCTCAGTATCATTATCACATCATCTCATCATAATCATCATATCTTGATCATCCTATTGATCATCATCAGTATCAATCATTTATCATCATCTCATCATCGTCAATTGTCGCCGATCATTATCATCATCGGGTATCATCATCAGTATCATCATCATCAATTCATCATTACATCATCAAATCTATCAATTATCGTGATCATCCTTATTTCATCAGTATCATTATTCCCATTATCATAATCACATTATGTTGATCATCAATTATTATCAGTATCATCATCATCAGTAATCATCATTATCCCATTATCATAATCATCATTATGTTGATCATCCTTATTTTCATATCATCAGTACTCATTATCACCTATTATCATAATATCATCAGCGTCCGATATCATCATCACTTATCATCATCATCATCATAATCATCTTGATCATCATAACATTATCATCATTATCATCATCGTCATGCATCCGAATCATCCTGATCATCTCATTACATAATCATAATCATCTGATCATCCTCCATTATCAGTATCATTATACTTTATAGAATTGATAGAATTAAATTAAAACGATACAAAGAAAATGGAAGAAAGAAAAAAAACTCCCCTCTGGCTCTAGTCTCAAGTAACATTCAGTGAAATAATCCCGCACGTCTGTGTACAACGCACGTGGATTTCCCTAGCGCGGGGACTATGAAACGAGTATATTATACTGTGAAACAATCCCCACGGCGTGCAAAACGCACTAATTCCATGCGCGGCTATCTCACGAGTATGTATACTGTTGAAATAATCCCCACCGCCGTGAAAACGAGGCCGATTCTCGTAGCGTGGGACTATAACCACGAGTAAACATATACTGTTTGGAAAAATCCCCACCAGCGTGTAATAGTGCACAATCTCATAGAGTGGGGACTATAACACGAGTATACTAGAGAATCCAACGAGTGCAACAAACGTGAAAGCGCATCAACTAGAGTCAACAGATCTCAAGCCTTGATTTCCCTGTGATTCTGGTACTCTGATACAATTAGTCCCACTAACAAATTAAGTGCGTGTGGGGACCTATATCACGATTATCCGAATTGTGCACATTTATAGTACGAAAGGCTCATGAAATACGAAATGAACCTACTCACGACACTTTTGTTACTTTTAATTAAACTCCCGTTACCCGGTGCAGCAATACTCTTGAGGCTCACAAAAGCGACAAGCAAACTGGTTAAATCGTGCGTGAACGTGTTTGCAACAATCATATCTACGTACCGTAGCGGGTACGTTAGTACATTCAGCGCGCGTACGCTGCATGTCGCTGGGCTCAGTGATAAAACCTCGATCTCAAATTTTGTTGAAATGACCTTTTATGATAAATTAATAGCCACCATGAGTGCTTATCTAAAACAATAATATAAAATGAAATCTTTTGAAAACCTTGTATATATTTTAGGATTGAGTGCGAAACGCTCGCAAGCTCAATTACCGCATTACCAAATTTATTTTTTGTGCATTATTTCAACGCATTTCAATATCGATTATCAAAACATAGTCTTAAGTTAAATAAATAGCTACGCACATAATTTGTTAAATTGAAGATTTTTTTTTCGCTTAATTCCATCATGAATTCCATAGTATCTATTTGCATTTTCTCCGGAATTGTCATATTTATGCGGAGCATCAATAACCACTTTTGAAAAAAATCTAAGAGTGCATGCCTTGGCTAACTTAAAAAAAAAACTATATAAGCCTAATATCTTGTATATCTTAGCTTTAGGACGTTTTGGAAACAAACTGAAATGCATTTACATTTTTTGAGTAACAGTCCATTCATTTTAATTCTTTGTATATTATAGACATGAATACATAATGTGAAAATATAAACATGTAATATTATTTAATTGAATGAAAACTGGATTGTTTTGATTATTTACAACGCTATATTGCCTATATCATATTTTGTCTAGTCAAGAAATGTGAGTTCGTGTGTCAGGTGATGTTGATGATGATATACTAATGATGAGGAGGATGAATGATGATTATGAACGATAAGATGGCTATATATGAGGACGATGAAGGTGTGTATTGTGATGAGGTTGATGATGACAATGATAATAAGAGTAAATGTTCTGAGACTATTATTACTAAACCATTGAGAAGGGAAATTTAAGAAGACAAAACAGGCATAGCAGTACAGGAACAAGCTTTAATTACAGCTGATGCCCATTTTCCGCACATCCCTTGGTGGTCTGGGAGAAATTATCGCATGTGGATAACAAATCGTTGTATTTTAGTTAACTCTGTTTATTCATATTTAATGATTATTTTCAATTTGTTTGATAGTTTATATTGATATAAAAAAAAAAATAAAAATTACGTTGTATTATTGCATTAAGAACATGCCATATTAGTTTTAATGTCATCAACCTAATACTAATATTTGCAGATCCCATCATAATTTTAACATTGTGTTTGTTATCGCTTTAGTAAGTTGAATGAAAAGTTAGTTGTATGCAAATAATTTATTTCTTACTACTCATATTTCTGTATTTTGGTAAGCATCGACTGGTTTTGAACTCAGATAGTCACAATTGACTCACAGTTAATAAATTAACCTTTTTTTTTAACCTTGGTAGTCAGTAATCATGTTATATGTTATTGTTTATTTTGTGTCAATGCTATTTTGTATTCTGTACTTAAAGTTGCCAAAAAAAGTAAAAATACATGTAATAATGATAAAATCATGTTCAGCATCATGGTGAATAATTAGAATCTGCATATCTGTAATTAGTAAAAGAGCTATACAGGGTGCCCGGAAAGAATCTGCAGTATATCGTAATTTCTTCCACATTATCGGCAAAATGTCATTAATTTTATTTCGTTGGTTAGACAAATTCTTTCCATAAATATACAAGATCATTGATTTTGAGTAAGGCGTTTTGATCTAGGGCATTTTTCGGAGGCAATGCAATTCACAAATTAACCAATTCTCAACAGTCGGCGGTCATCGAAACGCCGTGATGATCTGCATCCAGCTTACCATACCCGGAAAACCGCAATTGAAAAAGACTGGAATGCCCTCGCTTTCATAAGGAAGCCGATGCGAGCTTATGTCTCCATTGTCATTGCGGTTTGTCCGATATGGCAAGCTGGACCCAGAATATCACGGCGTTCCGATGACGCGCTGTTTTTGAAAAATGCAATTTGGGATTGCATTGCCTCCGAAAATGCCTAGAATCAATAACGCCTTAACCAAAATCATTCTTGGTATCATTTTATTGGAAAAAGAAATGTTCTAACCAACGAAATAAAAATTAATATCATTTTGCCGATAATTGTGAAGAAATTACATCGACTGTAGCATTCTTTCTGGCCCACCCTGTTAATAATATGACTCAGTGTTGGGTCGCGAGACGAGACGAACGCGAGACATTAAGCGTTCGAGACCGAATCGAATCCGAGACGAGACCAGAGAACACTAATGCTGAGACGTAACGAGACAGTTTTTTTTTTATTGTTTTTTTTTTTTGTTTTTCTATTATTTCTCCACGCAATGCACACACTTTCCTTCTATTGTCCTACGTACTTGATTAATATAGATACTACAAAGTTTTAAGTTCATTCCTCTATCATTTCATCCCGTGTCATCATCATTATTCATAATATATTCATTGTATCATCGTCTTCGTCGTCGTCATCTCATAATCATCATTCATAATCATGGAAGAGTGAGACAGGATGGGGGGTGCACGCTGGCGGGACCATTAGCCTAAATGTGAATGTGTCATTATATCAGTAAGTAGCCACGTTGGTAAAGCTGAAAAGTAAAGAGAACGTTTTCTCATATGCGGATTTTCTCACGAAATCACGGAATTCTAAGTAAAACGCGAACAGCTATTTTTAAATAAGATATGAAAAAAAAATCATGCCTCAAAATTCCACGCCGAATAAAATTTAAAATAGTTATTGAATAAAACTAAGTAACTAATTTACCAAAAAGATGTTTGAGGAAGAAAAAAAACTAAAACAAAACAACAAAACAAAACAAAATGCGTTACTTGCAAATTGTCCAAACCGATCAAACCGCCTTGGCCTAGTATAGGCTTGATGTTATTTGTGATTTATACAAACACAAATTCCAACAAAAGTCGGAAAATGGCTTAATTATACATGCGGAAAAAATGATATTGATATTGTGTAAAACGGGGAAATCGATTTTGACATTTATAAAGGATGTGAGGTGAATCGATGAGTACACCACACACACCTTGCTTTGATTCGAACAAACACCCCCACTCACCCCCTTTGGCATTTTTCCACTGAAAGTACATGGAATTCGGAGAGTTGTGATTGCAAGTACTCATGCGTTTTGGTCGCAACCGTGCCAAGAAAAGGTACGGGGGCGGGCGGGGGGTGGTTATCCAGTTATCCTCCATTAATTGTAAATGGATGGGGTAAAGGGACTGCATCCACACTGTAAATAGGGGTATGGGATGGTACCGATCATAGTTCTAGGCCCCCCCCACCACACACACGACATACACACACAGCTGATACAGACAGCACGAGACACACACACAGCACAACCACTGAACACCACACACACACCCACACACACACACACACACACACACACACAACACACACACACAACACACACACACAAGATGTTTGCACAGTCCAAATTTCATTTGTGGTGGAAGTGTAGTAGTTAGTAGTATGCAAGTTTTAAATCCGTTAGCGCCGCGAGCTATCGGGGGTGGCCGATTCACCTCGGCACATCACAGAAATCACCCTCACCCCCTCCTCCACTTTACTCATTCGGCGGCATCCTCCCCTCAACCCAACCTCCTACTCTCTCCACCACCTGCTCTTCCATGTCTTCTTCGTCGCCCCTTCCCTCTGACCAGCCACCTCAAAACTCATAGCGCCCTTCTCAAAACATGATCAACAATCCCTCCTCAACACTAATTGTCCATACCAACGTACTCCGCTTCGCCTTCGCATCTGATCCACCGTCTCTTCCAACCAAACATGCTGAATCAAAACCTCAGTCTTCTCTGTCCCATCATGCTTCAACACCACACATCGCTCTACCATTGCTCTCTCAGTCCATTCTCAAATCCCATCTCATTGTTCATACTCAAACACCAAAAAGATTTCACTTCCATACACATCGCGATCTCCACACAATCCTATAATACTACCTTTCATCTTCAATAGGAAACTTTTCCCATAATAACAACTCTCCGCATTCCCTAAACTCACCCATCCAAATCATTGCCCTTGCCTGTCAAGCTGCCCTACATCCCTCCACTCCATCACCCTTCCCGCAATATAAAACTCTTTCAGCTGTTTCCATCCTCGTCACACAACTTTTTCACAGTTCACCATTCCCCTATTTTTTCCCCCCCTTCCTGGTCCTTTTCACATTTTCCACACAGCAAAATCTCTTGCCAGACCTCGGTCACTCACCCCCCCCCCCCCCCCCCCCCCCCCCCCCCCCCCCCCCCCCTCTTCATCTTGTGCATCTCCTCATGAATACCATTTCCGCACACTTCCCATCACAACACTGAACTTGCCCTACACCCTCTTTCTAACATGCGCATGCGTTCTGCTCCACTCACCATCATATATTCGTCTTTCCAAAGGTTTACCTTCATAACCCTTGCTCTCAAAACATCTTGTAACTTCCAGAACTTTTCCCTCATTCTCTCACGTCTCACTCATCAAAACCAAATCATCAGCGCATACAGCATCTCAAACTCTTCTCTGCATTCTTTTGTAACCATCATCAATCCAATTGCAAAAATCAGTGGCGATAACACAGAACCTTGATGCACTCCACTTTCACCTGCGAATTTATTGATGGACTACTGTTAATCTTCTACATTTATACGTGATGATACATAGAAAGGAGGGAAGTGCATTTAATTAGAAATATTATCGTATGTGTTGTTTTAATCAATTTTCTAAAATTAATGGAAAAAGACATACTTATCATTGTTCAATTAATGAATATTAATTTTTATGAAAAATTTGGCCTGCCAGATTTTATGTCAAAAATATTTCCAGATGTTGTTGCCTAAGAAAAACATAAGCAAAGCGATAATTAGCCATCCGAGTTGATACTTTGATCTTTAGCTGAAACGGTGCAATAATGCAATAACAATCTCATCAATGTTGTGGTTCATATCATCGCAAAAATAATAAGTTTTGTAAATGCCCCTATCCCGCCAACACATTCAGTATAGACTAAATTAAATTAAAATTTGAAAGTGCCGCCTTATCATGCCAACGTTAAATTCATTAACATCTGTAGTCTGTGCAAATATCCCACTTATTGTCTCAACCGATTCTTGATGTGAAGAAAATCAGAGGCACGTGTACAGTTCACAAGAATGATATGCATTCGCAATATTATTATCATTCATACCTCCCCCTCAAAGCCTTCCAGTGCGACTGCGATATTGATATCTGCTAAATATGGATTTCATTTTTATTGCAAAAAACCCAATATATGGGATTAGAATTTGCTTGAATTCTACATTATTCATCGCTGCAATTTGTCTTCTTTTCTAATATTTGTAATATAGTCATTTCAATCTCCAAAACCTGCTTAGGTCTCCAACTACAAATTTTAAAATTGATATCTTCATGTCTGTTTTCAGTGGATGAAATTTCAGCAAGTGGAGAAAATTTGACATATGCAAATAGGGCAGGCTAAACGAGAGCGAAAGAGCATGAGTAGTTACTTATGTTGTAGGGAAAATTGGCAGTTACCTGACGGTATTAATAACTTCTAGATTTGTTTTCAATTTGTAGAAACTTTTCAGAAGAATGTCACAAATTTTCACAGTAGTCCCACCCCCCCCCCGTCAGACATTTTCAGAATTGTAGGAAATTTTCATTGCATAACATTCCAACCTTTCCAATCTTATGTTGGATAGGCTATGTCAGACAAAGCTTGTCCTTGTATTAAGAATAATGTTCTCGTAGTAAAGGTCAAAGAGTGTCTCAGTTTAAATGATGTTATGTTTACATGTAATTTAACTCGAATTTAATGGAGGCAATGAACTGAAGTGTCAATAAGACTGGATTTATTTGAGCTACCTGTTATTGACAATTGATAATGATATTTTGCCATATCCAACAAAAAAAAACCTCCATGAAATATATTTTATAGAATCTCATATTTTCTAAATTCTCGAATTCAGAATTTCGTCGTAACTTGTCTGTTCAAAGTTAACCCTGATCATACCGGGGGGTGGGGGCATAATGCCCCCCCTCGACAAATTTCGCGATAACGCCGTCGCGCGAAATTTTTTGACCACGCCGTTCACTGGCTTTTTACTTTCAAGTCTCGTGCTTCATTTAAGACCATTTTCGAAAAAAATCGGACGTACCGTTACGACGCTGCGCGACTTTTCGTACATGCATGCAACTCCAAAATTGCTCAAAAACGTGATTTTGTGTACAAAATCAATGCAAATTGTGTTTTCAGCCAAAAATCATGAATGTACGATTATTTTACTTTTACAGG
>JZLH01S0438280.1:0-14319 GCA_001188425.1 Eucidaris tribuloides
ACTTAAGGAGAATCAAGCATAAACATAGGAGTATCTTAATTTTATCCGGGGACGATAGAAATAAGCCCCATAGAGCGCCACACATCAGGTTTTCGTGCTACAAGTGATATTGACATTGTTTATTTTGGAATGAGTCAACGTTTGACTACAAGATTTTAACAGGAGAATCCTTGCATAGTTTACTTGATTCTAGAGTAGTTTCAGCCCAAGTTGAGGACTACCTGCAATCATGTCATTTACCTGTCATTTACAATATGTCAAGATTCCCATCAAAAGCTAAGGCCAATGAAACTTGATTATTAGTTTCCCGTCACCCTCCCTCGTTCGTTATGAGTTTTAGGTCGCGTTAGCGGATGAAAATCTGAAAATAATTCATTATTTTGAAAAATTCTTTACAAGCACCAGCTTTTCAGTTGATTTTGGAAGTTTTGGTAGGAAAGGAGTCTCGGATATGAGTCTAGAAACTACATCCAATATTGTTCGTATTTTGTTGATCCCCTATTGGTTCATTTCAATGTAAAGATTCTGAAGTATCGACTACACACTATTGAACCCCGGGTATTGAACGTTATAGGTTTGTTTACGTATATGGCTGTATACCTTGCGTATGGTACGGACCATCATATCGTCGGATGCCCATCAGAACGTGGTCTGCGCACTTGCATAGCAAACTGGTAATGTGCAAATGGAATGAATGTGCAAAAACGCATTTAAGTGCTCGTAAAAAGGTTGAAACAATGAAATCCTGCATGTAATGAATAATGAATGAATGAATGAATGAAATAGTTCCCTCAACATGGGTTGAAAAAAATGTGACGGCAAACTAATAATTGATTTTCATTGGCCTTATGTAGTTCACACTTTTCAAACTGTGGTCATTGTTAACTTGTGTCTTTAATGTCCTGTGGACAAAAAAAAATCACTGACACAGCATTGTATGGGGGAATACTGGAATAGTCGCTCATTGATTTCAAAGCACTTTATGATCGTTTTGAAGTGCAATTTTTTGAGGGCTACATTTGTAAACCTCATCAGAGACACGAGTAGCATGGAGGATCATGTCGCTCAAATTTTCTTTTAAACTGGAAACATCATTAAATATTGCCATTAAGCACTGGCGTAAATCCGTGACGTCACCCTATTCATCAGGGGGGGGGGGATGAATGAATAGACCATCTCCCCCTGATGAACAGGACGGCGTCACGGATTTACGCCAATGCCATTAAGGGAAAACAGGCGAACCTCCCCCGGCTGCCATGGCGTTTTATCAACGCCGCACGACGTATTATGAGATTTTGATGGCGGTTCGAGTATCTCTTGTGTTTGTTTGTAGACATGGTTTTATTCGTCGTGAATTACAGCGTCCATGGGCCAATCTGATACTAGGCATCATTAATGGGGTTTTTACATAATCCCTTCGTATTTTTCTTCAAGAAATGGTCATTATCGATAACAACACGTGGACACATTAGTGTTTGCGTTGTCTGCAATTTAGGGCTGCAGAACGTATTTTAAATGGGGTTTATAATGGGCATGGAAAAGGGAGTTTCGTTGTGTATTTTTTGTCAGGGCTTCATTGTTAGACCTCATCAGTGAGACACTAGTAGCATGGAGGATCAAGTCACTGAGATTTTTTAAACTGGTAACATTATTAAATTAGAAAATTATTGAATCACTTTCGGGTACCATGGCGTTTTATCAACGCAACACGACGCATAATGAGGTATAATTGCGCCGGCGCGCCGGAACACTTTTAGTTTTGGAGGGGCAAAATCTCGACGGGGGCACATTAAAGACAGTGTGAATTCCGCGGCGAGGGAGGGTGTGGGAGGGGGGATACCCCCTCCCACTGTAGGAACCTTTTGAAAATACGCATAGACAAGACATGATCCTGGGCATGGTAAATACATATTTCGAAGGTTGAAAGGTATATTTATGAAGATTATTAGGGATTGTTTTCAGGTTTTTGAAAAAGATGAAGGCCTACATGTGAAAAACTGTAATTGGGTAGTCATGCTTGCGAGGAAGTGAAGCGACCGCGCGGAGGAGGGTGTGGGAATTGGGATACCCTCTTCCACGGTAGGAACTTTTTGAAAATACGCATAAAAAAGATGTGATTCTAGGCATGGTAAATATTGATTTTAAAGGTTTATTTTATAAAGATTATTACGGATTGTAGTCAGGATTTCAAAGAGATGTAGGCTTACAAGAAGTTTGTGGAAAACTGTACGTGAGTACTGAGTAGTCATACTTGCGAGGGAGCGAAGCGACCGAACGGGATGAGTGTGTGGGAGTGGGGATACTCACCCCCACGGTAGAAAATATTTAAAAATACGCATAGAAAAGACGTGTTTTCTAGACATGGTAAATATATACTTTAAAGGTATATTTAATGAAGGTTCAGGATTTCAAAAAGATGTTCAGGAAGTACAGTGAAAAACTGTAATTGGGTATTCATACTTGCGAGGGACGAGGACGAGTATGGGAGGGGGAACCCACGGCAAAAATGTTTTGAAAATACGCGTAGCAAAGACGTGTTTCTAACCACAGTAAACACATGTTTTACAGGTATATAGGGATTGTTGTCAGAATTTCAGGAAGATGTACAGTAAGTAGGCCTATGTGAAAAAAAAAATGTGAATGAGTAGTCGAGAGAGTCAAGCGACCAAGTAGGGTGGAAGGTGCGGGGGAATCCGTAGGAACTTTTTGAAAATTTGTACTAAAAAGACGTGTTTCTGGGCATGGTGAAGACATATTTAACAATTTTCATATTGTATTTCTATCAATATTTGAGTGGTTGCTAGGTTGCTTCAGTTTATTTGTTAATATTTTCATTGTAAAACATTTTTTGTCCGAATTTTTTTGGGGGCCTCGAGCCCCCAAAGCCCCCCCCTCCCTCCCCGTAGAACCGCACCTGCTCTCACTGTCAATATCACGATTAAAAAATGTGAGCTACATGATTCCCCAAGCTCTTATAAAGTGTCTCTGATAAGGTCTAAAAATGGAGCCCTGGAAAAAATGCAGTTCAAAATGATCATTAAGTGCTTTAAAAAGTAAAAATCATAGAGAGACCATTCCAGTTTTTCCCCATAGACTGCTGTGTTGCAGAATTTTCATCGGCTGAGAATAATTTATGTGCCAATTTTATCTGTACATATTTTGTAAGTGACAGTATAATTGACTGAAGTTTTGTGTTCTATAGGGTGTTTATTTGTCCATCCAAACACTGTCAGATATGTCAGGTAGCAAAGTTGAACCATTTTTAAAACGGGTCTTCCACAATGTTATACAGCGTGTATCAAAAAAAAATGTAGACACTTAGAAAATTATTTTATAAACACAAGAAATTTCATGATCTAGAGATTAGTTTTGGCATATGAATATTCTACCTATGATCTGAGCTATCATGATTGACACTGTTGGATTGAATGATATTTCACGCATGATGTGAGCACAACCTTACTTTCTTGTACAATCGGTCAAAAATGTGTTTTGCGCACAGGAATTGTGTCCTTAAAGTAAATGTTTAATGACTCAGACCGGTGCCCTGCAGAAGCTCTCAACTGATGAGCACAAGTATTCGATTTCTTTAGCATGCTAGAAAGAGGTCATATCCAACTGTTGTGGCAAAAAAAGACAAAAATGAAGCAATGATTCAGATATTACCGTAAGAAAGAAAAGAAAATTGTCATGTTTGCAAGATGAACTGTGAATTGGGAACAAAAAATGTTATTTTCTTCCATTTTAGGGGTAGGGTGGTTGTATCTGAAACCATTGCTTCATTTTTGCTTCATCTTTTAATCCTCAGCATGCTCAGTGAAGATCTAATATCAATTCTGTTGACAAGAAAGACAAAATGAAGCAAGGATTCAGATACAACCAAACCACCACCCCCTAAAAAAGAAGAAAACAGGTTTTTTTTCACAAATTCACAGGTTCATCTTGCTAACATGACATTTTCTTCATTTTTTTAGGGGAAGTATATCTAAATCATTGCTTCATTTTTTGTCTTTTTTGTCCCAAAAGTTGCATATTACCTCTTCTCTAGAGCATGCTTCAGGCATTGAATACTTGCTGCACGATAGTGCAGAGCTTCTTGCAGCACCCGTTTTGTGAGGCATTAAACATCTTGACTATAAGAACACAAATTCTGTGCCGCAAATGCATTTTTGGCCGTTGCACAAAAGTTGGTTGTTGCCTCACTCACTCCATGCGTGGAAATGCCTTTCATTACCAACAGTGTTTCAGATAGGTTAGCGTCAAGGTAAAATATTATATCAAAATATATCTCAAAAATCACGAAAAATATTTTTAATCATATTTTTTTCTAAGTTCTACTTTTTTTGTACACGCTGTAGTGTCTTTAAAACAAACATTCAGACTTATACGTAAAGCAAATTCTTTAGGTTGTAATACATGTACAATTACAATCACAGGAGGCGCATAGTGCATGCGTGGGTGTGTTTCCGTGGCCAATTCCCCCGTCCAAAATTATCCAGTCGGCTCAACGCTTATGAAAAAGTCAGCTTAGCAGGAGGGGGGGGGGGGTACTGACGAAAACATTATCCCAGATCCTCGCGTCCAAAATTGTTTTTCAAGCCAAAAATGTGTCCTATTGCTCCACTATATCACGCGCCTAAAACGGGTGTTTTCCGTAAAAAGGGGCGACCGGGTCCACATGTGTTTGGGGTATTTGAACGCCCAACAACCCTCTGCGTATACCATGATTACAATTATATGACATTATAAGGAAATTAAATTTCACTGAATACGGAAAAGGGAAATTCCTTAAGCAGAAGCTTGAGGGTGACGCCCCTTGTATTATCAAAAACTGATGGCTTGAAAAAAAGTATGTACCGGTATATATTAGAAGATGTGGCTTGTAAACAACAGGAAATAGTTAAGAAAAAAGACATTGTTGAGTATTGTTGAGAATTATGGGTACAGAGGTTCTAAAGAAAGCCTGATGAGGGGGTATCTGTGTGGAAATTTACCTCAGCAAGGCCTTATAAAATTTAGTAAATTTCTGATAATTTTATGTGCTTCTTTGATAATTCTTTCCATAGAGAGGAGATCGCCGAAACAGCCTACGGGGGGGGGGGGGTTATTGGCTCAAGAGTGCATAAATTTAAAACTGCCGCGATTAAACGCGTTGGGCGGCATGCATTAGTCTAGGACAGGTCAGTTCAAAGGCCAGCGCAACGTGCGATCTGCATTTGGTTGCGGAAAACACTGATAGTACCCCCAAAATCTCTTTTAAAACTTAGTTTCCTGTTAGTTGCCGGCTAAAACTTTCTTTAATAAAAAAAAAAGCTTGTATGCAATGTCTACAAACGGACCACATCGAGAGATAGTTCCTGCAAGTGGACAGATAACTGAAAAATCGTCAAAATTGTGATAAAAGCAGTGAAAATTGGCATGTAGAGTCATTTTGGGCCAACTATTACAAAAAGTACGGGGCCACGGAAATTCCAAAATGACGGCCATTTTTCGGCTAATTATTCAAAAAATGGCGCCAGAATTAGTATTTCATCATAAAAAGCATCCTCTTGACGATTTTCGATGATTTTTGTGCCAAAATATATGTTTTGCATCACGTATAAATTCAAAAAGAATAATTTCAGACGTACATTTAATCACTTCCTTCTATCATTTACAAAAATGAAAAATGCCAAAAATATTACTTCAAGTACAGAAATGCTTTATTGAGTTACAATATCCGCACAAAAGTGGTGCAATTAGTCATTATTCAACCAAAAGATCTTTAAATATTGCTATGCAAGTAGTTAAAAGAAGCTGTTGTAATGAAACACCTAGAGTAGTTTTGACCGAACACAATCGTATGGGCTATGCCTCTGCAAACCGCACTCCCACACAATCAGAAGTACATGTATGCATGTACCCAATCGGATCATTACTTCATAAAGAAGCTGGGGAGGGGGTCTACAATGGACAATGAGACGTAATCAGACGTAAAAAGGTCCTTGTGACACTTGACCTTTGACCTTTCAACTAAACATTTAAGAAGTTAATTGGTTCCTGACTACTATCTACTACTACTACTACTCTACTACTACTACTACTACAACTACTACTACTACCACTTCACTACTACTACTACTACTACTACTACTACTACTACTATCTACTATTACTACTATACTACTCTATACTACCACACTACTCTCTATACTACTACTACTACTACTACTACTACTACTAACTACTACTTACTACTACTATACTACATACCACTACTACTACTACTACTGCTACTGCGCCTACGACTTACAGTAGCCTATTAGTAGCTGAGTACTACTACTACTGCTACCTGTAGTAGTAGTAGTAGTACTATCATACTACTGATTACTACTACTACTACTACTACTTACTACATATACTACTACTACTACTGCTGCTGACTGCTGCCTTGCTTGCGCTGCTGTACTGACTACTTCTACTACTAATACAAGTTACGACAAAAATCTGATAAGCTTTGATTATTCAATGTTATTATTGCTAACGAGCGCTGATCAGCCCTCTTTGAGGCCACCGTAAACCTTCGCCCTGTGACGCTTCAACTCCTGACTCATATTTTTTTGTCAGTGACTCATAGTACACATTTGGACACAAATTTACATTGAAATCCATTCTGCCGTTCTTAATTGTGGAAACAATCAAAATCAGGCCTTGTGATTTTTGACCTTCTCGAACTTTTAATCTTGGCTTCGAAACCTAATAACTCAGAGAGCCTGCCTCATTATTATTCACCTGCTTGACCAAGTTGAACCATATCTTGCGTTTACCTGCAGCAATGAACCAAAATTTAGACAGGTATTCGGCTCTGTGACCTGTTGGGCCTTCTGACTTTCCAACTTAAAAATTTAATCAGTTCATCTTTTGCGTTACTTATAAGGTCACAACCATCACCAATTTAAATTAAATCTAATCGCCCTGGTTTTGAGTTACCACGGAAACTTAGAACCGGCAACGGACAGACGAAACGGAATAACCCGAAAACATTGAGTTCCGCATTCTAGTTCTAAGAATATGTTTATTTAACAAGATCTAAGCCCATGTTGCGATTTCGATAAGAAGACAGATACCAGCAAACCAAAACTCGGATAGTAAACAGAAATACCAACCTCTAAGCATAATATTAACAATTGTCAAAAATGGAAATAGTAGTATTTGCATTAAACTGCTATGGGTTGCTTATGCGAAGTAAGTTAACTATAAGCTTGTAGTTATAGTTATAGTTATAGTTCATTCTTTATTGTCAATCAATAATATGAAAAATTTTTGTCGGTTCGACTTACAAATAGCAAATTATACAATAAAATAACAAATAAATTTAAGCATAGGGACATACAGAATACATTATATACATGAAAAGATAGAGAACAAGAATAGTATTGAAAAGTTTAAAATGGGGGGAAATTTTGGTATAATGATTAATTATTGTAATAGTACTGAAATTGAATTGATTGATATAAGCTATAGTATAAAGAATGGGAAACTGACAGAAATATATGGAGGTATTGAGTTTGAGCATTAGGCGAGATGTAAAGTTAACAAGAACGCAAGTGCTGGCAATGAAAAAAGTAAAATAAACTTTAAATGCCTTTTGTTTACCACTATATTCTAGGGAGTCAATAAAAAAAACTAATGAAAGAAATGAACTTTCTGGTTTTGTTATCGAAACGTAGCAAACACCTGAGAGTTGTCACAGAAAGATAAACAGCCATTTCGTTTAGTGTTATGCAAAGAAATGTGTATTTCTTAGAAACAATTCTGTGTTAAGTCAAGCAGCTTCTGTCAATAGTTTTTGTTTATTACAGTCAGAGATAATAGCGTGAAATTTTTGTAGACGCACAAACAACAACATCCATAAATTGAATATGTGTTTTAAATCTTTGAGGAGCTGTTTATTTCCAGCGTTAATTGAGATTGTTTATTTGATAATCACTGAAAATGTTACGAAAATACATTTTGGTAGCATAATTTCATAATGAACTATAATGGCTTGCTTGTTCACTCTCAATGACTCCACTCGTCCAGTTCTCAAATCAGCACTAAATATTAAGAAGTTTACTCACCTGGTTGGGTGAAAATTTAGCGTTGTAGTTCGATTATAATATTAAAAAGGCACATTACAAATTATATAATGACTTTACACTGGCCAGAATGCACGATGGATTAGATTTATTATAATTAGAGTACTTTGTGATTTGTTTTTCGCTTAACAATGCTCGTCCCGAGATGCCCTGCCTCTGTAATTCACTTGAAAAAGTTAGCATATACACTACAAATTCAAACAATTTGGTGTAGAGATTCTCTCCAAAATCCATTACCCATGTGACATACTTTTGTGTGTTAACATTTTACATTTCTTGTAAAATTAAATTCAGTTTCGTCACTGCGGCGCCTATACTTATTCAAATCGAAAAATAGGGTTACATAACTTAATTTATCATCACATAATTATCATTAGTCCTCACATTACAGTGCTAAATTATTTGCAACATAACTTTGAAAAATACACCAAAAGCTTTGCTCTTGCTTAAAGTTTCAAATTGTTTTTCATATCGTTTGCTTCTTGCTAATCATATCACAAGATTGTTTTTTCTATTCAATTATGATTTGCATGGAAATGCAATTCCTATAGAAATAATATGAAAATGGCTATTTTGTTATATTTGATAGCAAAAAACTGCCAAACAAACTTTACATTTTATGGACATTATGTGAGTGAGATATACTACTATGTCACGCTTCTCGAGCTCAATGAGCCAACACGCGTTACGAGTGTGGCTGATGCTGCGCACTCTGCAACTTCTTGGAGCTATAAACTTAAGAGACATATAGTGCAGAAATATCAATGGATGTGTTGGATCTCAACCAATAAGTGTCACCTTAACACAAAACCTGCAACCCCATACAAACTACTTATAATATGGCAATTTCGAGTATCGGGGACATAAAGTTAAATTTGTGTGGTATTAGTTATTCCAGTATCTGTATTTTTGTAACTATTACTAATTAATTCATTCATTCATGGCATTTATTCATTTATATTAATGTATTTATTAACTTATATTGCAATCGATTGATGGTGGATGGATGGATGGATGACGATTGAATTGATTGATTGATTGATTGATTGATTTGATATGATGATTGATTTGATTGATTTGATTGATTGATTTGATATTATCGTTTATTATATTTTTACGCGGGGTTGGCTGTCTAGCATAGATGCAATGATCTTGCCTGGTGACACGTAGAAAACGTTGTTTTGGCTTATCACAGGCTATAACGCATATACTGTATATATACAGTATTAGGCCTACGCGCTATTTTAGTTTAGAAATGGTACTTTTTAAATAAAGTTTAATCATGCAGCATGTTCACGAAATCATTAGTATTATACATCTGCATACTATGTATTGGAAGTTTGATTGTCATAGTCAAATATTTCTGTAATACTGCGATTGAATATCCATTATAATTAGACAGAAAATTCACAGTAGAGGAGAAAATGGACAGTGCAAATTACATGGGTCAAACAAAATACAAAACTAACTAATTTGTAATTTGATATAAATGTTGCTAATATTTTGTCAAAAATTTGATATCTAGAATTTTAAATTTGAATAGCACACACATAAGTAAAGAGGTAATTCAGAAATTTACATTGTCATAGTATATTACCGATAGACCTATATAATATGGGATAGTATAGAAGACCAAAGATGCAAATAATACTAACCAGACCGCGGCAATGTCTGCTGGCCGTCCACTTCACAACACAGGACACCCTCCGCTTAATCCCCCTTGCTCCATTTGATATCAACGCGTGATTTAGCACGCAGGCACTGTCTCGTTTACACCAAGCCATAGTACGTAAGACATAGCAATCCAGCAGATTTGCCGGACAGTAAATGTATCAGTAAGATACTTTGAGCATATGATGACACGCTAACGGACCGTTTAGTTGAAAGGCAAACAATATTAATGTTTTTATATTCATTAATTTCACATTCCATAAAATTGTGTCTTGATCAAACAGGGTAAAAAGCAACGATACCGCAACGAAAATGGAAAGAAACAGCTTCGTACGGAGACTCCCAAAGCGTGATGTAGCGTACGAAATGCTGTTTTAGGTGATACTAGGTGTTAACTTTCAAAGCAATATACAGGTTTTGTAAAATGCAGTTGATTGTGTCATTTTGATACAATATTGCAATATATTATTGGGGTAGTTTTATGCAAAGTTTTTAATGTCTTCCTGACAAAATATTTTGAAAAAAAGGGAAAATGATATTTTCATTAAAATTTCAATTTTTGTAAAAGTGTTAAAAACTCACATTTTTGCCCAAAAGCGCTCGTCAAATTTACCACCAATCCAATTTAAGTGTGTATTATCTTGTAGAAAATTTAAATGTCTTTAAATGATTACCAAGTTCATTGCTTATTGGAAGTTCATTCAAAAGTTATTTTCAAAATAGTCAAATATAGGTTGCACATGGCGGCCATTTCTGAATATGGCCCCAGTACCACCATTTTTGGAAATTTCACGTGGCCCGGTTATTTTCTGATATGACACACTCGACGAATATCAATGCAAAATTTGGTGCTTTTATCACAATTTGAACGATTCGACCCAAATATTGCAGTTATCTGCTCCACTAGCAGTCAAACTCAGATGTCAGGCGGAAGATCATTGGACATGCAGTCCATCGGAAACCAGTGATTGTTGGCCACGGTGGGATTAACCAATTAAAATCAGAAAATGACAATACAAGACAACTAAAACAGGCTCAAGGGCGTACATAATCACTACGTGTTTGCTTCAAGAAATGGTTATTCATGATAACAACGCACGCACAACAATTATCATTAGTGTTTGCGTTGCTTACAAGGACGGCGAAAGGGAAATAATGGGTAATGAGACGAGAGTATAGCTATCGAAGAGTATTAATACAAATGGGAAATTTAATGCGCGAGTTTAGTTTTGGCGATTTTTTTTTATTTGAAAGCTTTATGCCAAAGGTCATATCACACGAATAACAAATTCTGAATGTCTTTACTTTAATGAAATCTCAGACTCTGATCTTTCTGATGAGGTATAATTCAGGGGGGGGTATATACAGTGCTAAAGTGAACAATCACCCATGGAGAGTGACAGTATAGAGTCATTTTCTGGTATAGGCTGAAGAGCACTATAGCAGAGAAACTACATGGGCCAATCTGTGTTACAGCCAGCTAAGGGTAGCTAGAGTGAAGGGTTGTAACAAAGTAGTTAAATATAAGATGCTTATGTACTCTGCCTTTGAAGGATTGTGCACCCCGTCAGAAATATCTCCAACTACATTTCGGGTAAGCTATTCACACAGGTACCGCAGAGTGGATGAGGTCCTGGCGTGGAGAACGTTCTGGAGGTGGTACTGACAACGCATGGTATGGAGAGGCATGATTGGCTAGCCCGGTAGCTCTTCTGGCTTTGAATGGTTCAGGAAGCAACGCTTTGAGGTCTGTAGGGCATGTGTGTACAGTGTGTATCAAAAAAATATTCCATGTTTAAGCTAAAATATTGTCAACTATTTTCATTATAGAGATTTATATAGTATAATATCCATAAAGAGCAACTTTTCCCCTTGCATGACGAGTAAATTGCTTTTAAGAGAGCAATGTAAAGTCACACTTTTTCAAGTTTCGGCATAACTTGCATGAATATGACATAACCTCTCATCTTTAAAACATTAACCATTTATCGGTGTCTTCATTTTTTCATCGCATTGACCCAAACTTGGAAAAAGTGTGACTTGACATTGTTTTCTTCAAGAGCAATTTACTCAGTCATGCATGGTACCAGTGATGCAAGTGAGGTATCATTGGAAAGAGAAAAGTTGCTTTTTATGGATATTATATTTATAATCTGTATCATAAAAATATTTGAACAATATTCTAGCTCTAAACATGGATTACCTTTTTATTGATACACACTGTAGTCTGCATTCTGTACAGAACTGTCACAAGCAGTACTTGGCGTCTATGTTAGAGAGGGAGGATGTTTAGCTTGGAGCAAGCTTCTTCTTTGTTTGTGCCTATGATAACCTTAACACCTTATTAACCTTTGGATGCTATACATGTAAATATAGTCGAAAATGCACACAGAATAATACATAATAATAATAGTAAATTAATATATAATAGCTTAGCTATTATTAATTATTATTATTATTATTATTATTATTATTATTATTATTATTATTATTATTATTATTATTATTATTATTATTATTAGTGTTGTTATTATCATCATCATCATCATCATTATTATTATTATTACTATTACTATTATCATTATCTATTTTTTGAATAATTATTTTTTATTCAATAATATTTTTTGTTCAAATATAGACGTAGGAAATGTGTAACGTCGGGCTTGGTATTAATGAATGACACACCTTTGAAATTAGTGGTTACAACTTCTTTCCTTGGAGTATGTATTGACAAAAATCTTACCTGGAAGAAACATGTAGATAGTGTGTGCAGCGTGGTCAGAAAAAATGGAAATATTGTATAGAATATGCCACTTTATTACAAAGTAATGTTTGGTTGTGTTGTAAAATGCATTCATTCTTCCTCATATAACGTATGGACTAGAAGTGTGGGGTGCTGCAAAAAAGACAATTCTGAATCCTGTTTTAATTCTGTGGAAAAGCATTTTACATTAAATATTTTAAATTAATTAAACATCATTCAGCGCCATTATTAAGTGAAATTGAAATTTGATAAATAACAATCTACCTCGTAAATTCATTGGTTAATCTATTACTCATCCATATCAAAAAAGAAACAAACATACGTGTAATATTACCGTTACAACTATTAAAACAAATTTGGGGAAACAATCAATTTCGTATTCTGGACCATTGCTATGGTACAATCTTTCAGTGGATTTAAGAAAGATCACTTTACGAAAAAGATTCTCTCGAGCACTGAAAAAAATGTCTCCTTGAGGAACATCAGCCCACTGATAACAATTTTCAGGCTTTCAACTTGTATGTTTTGTATCATTGCGACTTTACCCTTATAGTGTGTATGTAGTATAAATATATCTTCATTGAAAAGTATTCAATGTCAACTGTAATTATCTTTTCATGTAATTATGGCATCCTGCGGATACACTCTTCTTGTTACTCTTCCCATAGACCTTTCTTTTAATTTGTTTTAAATTGTCTTAATTGTCTACTTCTTTTGGTTGGTTTTGCATTTCATTATCTTTTCATATTATTGAAAAAACTATGTACATTTATTTGTACCATAATCTAGCAAGGTTTCCTTTGAGTGCATCTTCTTTTCATCAGCTTCATAAGCAATCGATTTTTTTTATTCAATGTAGGTTGAATACTGTCAATGATGTGGATGTATCTACTAATGAGCTTTCTTCACAAGGTTGCTGCCATTTGTAGTGGAAGAAGTACTTACCTTACAAAATACCAGTTTTAAGAAACAGGGCCTTAAACTCTTTGAATGTGCTGTCTGCAGATCGCATTTGTTCATTCATGTGCACGTGTCAGTTAGTATAGTTAATTGCAATCCTGAGATAGTCCGGTAGCCAAATCCAGATTTGGGGCTGGACCTTGTTTTAGGGTCTATAGTTTTTTTCTTTGCAGATTATGATTCCTGAGACCATCAAGATGAACAATCTTAAAACTGACACTCTGTCAGCCTTGAGCAATTTGAGATATTCGGAAAAAACAAAATGGCCGCCAAATGCCCGATTTTTGTATACAAAAATTTAAAAGCGAATTTTTGTTTTAGTAAAGGACTACCAGTTGTGTATATTTTTAGCAGTACATCACCATAGACAAGACTGGAAGCATTGTTTTATCATAGATGACATGTTAATTTGCATATTTCCGAGAAATCACTATTTTAGTCTCAGATCCATACTCTGTGACTTTACCTTCCTCCAAATAGACGCACAGCAGCTAGTTGAGCACCCCATGACCTGCGATGTCTGGCACATGTAGGCTCAACACACTAGTCTTACTTATAATTATGATTCTTACAACCACAATCTTAAAACTGTCATATTAGAAGTGGTATATTTCCAATAAATCACTATTTTAGTCTCAGTTCCAGACCCTGCGATTTCCCTTCCTTCAAATAGACGCATTGCGGCCGGGTGATAGCACCCGGCGCCTGTGATGTTGGGCCCATATACCCTCAACCAACACACTAGTCTTAGTTCAAGGTAGTTGGCTGATAACAGTAATTTCTTTAGAATAGGATGGGCTCACTCTT